>JBBKCR010069173.1:0-10169 GCA_037577295.1 Ladigesia roloffi | reverse complement strand
ACCCTCTGCCTGGTAAAAGAGGCAGGGGGTTCCGTGGAGCGAGGCGCGAGAGACGCGGGGGTCCGCGTCGCGCCCGTAGGTCACGTGGTCCGATGCTGCCCGTGAAGCCGAAGGCTTCCTCCTGCCCTCAGCCACCCCGGTCCATCCTCGGTTCTCCTTACTCGGGGATTGACGCGCTGGGGCCGTACGCCAACATCCAGGCTTCCTTAAAACCCCAAAAAAGATCAAGGGGTAAAAGCCAGTCCTTGTCTGCAAAGTGGCGTGAAGCTCCGCCCCTGGCGGCTCAAAGAATGACTCAGTCCCACCTACCGGAGTCGACGGGGCCGCCCATAACACCTTCGGGGCACGCTCTCGCCGAAACCCTGCTGCAGACGCAGAGGGAGAAGCAGCTGGAGGAGAAAAGGAGACTCTGGGACCGGTACCAGAATCTGGTGGACCAGCTGCAGGACGGGGCCAAGCAGCTGCGGGGGTTGCAGCCCGGGAATCTGGGGCCGCTGAGAAGCTTCGCTGCCATGGCCCTGCCGGAATGGCGGGAGAGCGGCCACGAGGTACCCACGTTCCCGAGCCTCGCGCCGACGACGCTCCTGAGCTCCACGATTTCAACGCTCCCGAGCCTCGCGCCGGTTTTGTTCCCGAGCTCCAAGCCGACGACGCTCCCAAGCCCCGCGCCGACGACGCTCCCGAGCTCCACGCTTTCAACGCTCCCGAGCCTCGCGCCGGTTTCGTTCCCGAGCCTCGAGCCAATGACGCTTCCGAGCCCCGCGCCGTCGACGCTCCCGAGCTACGCGCATGTGACGCGCCCTAGCCCCGCACAGCCAGTGCTCCCAAGCCGTGAGGCCGTACGCACCGGAATACCCACACTTTTACCGAGGAGTAGGCGGCAGCCACCTACCCCGGCTCCCCGACAACACACCCTGGGGAAAGGTAGTGGGGAGGTAGGTAGTCGGGTGATCAGGTTAGTCAACGCCGGGCGGGTGGATCTACTAGGGCCTCTAGAACAGACGGGGGGGTTAGTGCAGCCATTAACACCCCTTCGGGTCTCACTAGCCCAGCCCGCTCCTAGAGCGGCTCCTAGACCACTCCCGGCTAGGCCTCTTGGCTCCCCGGCTAGGCCTCTTAGCTCCCCGGCTAGGCCTCTTAGCTCCCCGGCTAGGCCTCTTAGCCTTCAGGCAATGCTAGTTAGCTTCCAAACTAGCGGGGAGATTCTCCAGGGGAGACGTAGGGAAAGACAGTTCGAGGAGAGGAGAACATGTTTTAAGACCCCTGTAGTCGCCCGAATGACCATAACTACCCTCATAATAAGCATTAAAGGAGTAGGGATTCCGAAGGGGGAAGGAGATTTTCCCCTGAAAATTTTGGGGGGGAGTAGAATGGGTTTAGAGGGTGATAGAGGGGTGGGAGGCAGGGTCACTGACCAGGAGGGAAGGAAGGAGACTCCACAGTACAGTGAACGAGGGGGCTTGCCCCAAAGGAACTGGGAAGGGAAGGAACTTCCAGAAAGGGGCCCAGTTCCCGGACACAGTAACACACTCCCGGCGGAAGGGCTCCCGGGAGGGGGTGAGACAACCAGGGCCCAAGGGGACCCACTACATAAGGCTCTCAGGGTGAGCATGGGGACTTGCAGTGGGTGGAGAGCCATGGGGTCCATCAGGGCCGCCCTGGTCGTGAAGAACAACGGGCAGGAGGTAACAGGAACACGGCCTGGGAGGGGCCCATGGGGTGATGCTCGCTGCCTCCGCCTCCCCACCGCCGCCTTTGGATGGGGTTTGGTTTTGTGTTTTATGTTATTTGGTTTTTCCGTGTGATGTTGCGGCGCCCCGGGTGTTGCGCCCTGGACGGGGGGGGTACTGTTATGACGGGTGCCCCTTAGGGGTCACTACTGGGACCTGTTACGTTTTGTAAGTGTGTTTGGCCTCCTGTTCACACCAGGGACTAATTAGGGTGATCAGGAGGCAGTGGGTCTGAGTTGGGATTGGGTGTATCTTTTGTGGGGTTGGATATTTAAGGGGTTGAGATTTTGTTTGAGTTACGGGTTATTAAAGTCACTAGACTTTCCTTTCTGTTGTGCTGTACTGAACCAAAGTACTCATTGTTTTGCCTTCGTTTCTGGAGAAATAAAGAGAAACCAAAATGGAGGAACTGGAAAGTGCCTCCTATTTGTGGGAAGAGGGGGGCAGTCATGACAGAGACTAGTCTTTTACCTTGTGTGTGGGGAGGGCAGAGCCCGACAATGTTCCTTAGTCATTCAGGCAGTCATTGTAGGTCAGTTAGCTTTACAGTGACATGCAAACTTTTGGGTTGGTTGAATACCAGCTGAGCTGCTGCATTCTGAACCAGCTAATTAATGCTTGTGCCAGGAGTTGAGGAAAGGACCAAGTCTGATGTTATCTAAGGCGAAGCGATATGACTGAGAGAACTTTGAAATTTTGTCAGGGAAAGATAACTGGTCTTCAGTCCTGAGCCCAGCACTGTAGGGTCAGTGTTCCTGCATAGGTTTCAGCTCCGCAAATCCTACCAAATGCATTTAAGGTTCATTCAGGACGCTCTGGATAGGATCTGTTTAAGCCAGGGTCAGATGCTGAAGCAGAGCTTTAAATCAGTCTGAGCTCAACTTGACCTGATCTCACAGTTCTGTGTCCAAACCATAACCATTACAATAACAGAGTGAAGACTGATTTATAATACAGGTGTGGGCAATGTTTAAACTGTCCTGTCCTGAACTGACTTGCAGTCTTTACATCCGATTAATCCATTCTCATAGCAGAATGGGCATTATTGAACTTTTGACCTGTCCCCATGTCCTCATTCGTGGTTTTGTTTAAGAGCTTGAAAGCATCACTCAGGGAGACGTGTACAGGATCTCTGCAGGATGTACAGTCCCAGTGTTGTAGTGATGCTAGCATTCCTCCCTTCTGAGTTCTATCCATTCATTTAGTGAGCAGCTAATTCTAATTATAGACATTGTGCTTTTGCATGTTTTAGCCTTTTTCAGTTGAATGTCATCCAAACAGCAATGATGGACCTAAATAGTTTGGTCAGGTCTCATCATGCAACACACACATGAATGTTTTCCCTTTTAGCTGTAGGTCCAGTGCTAGAAACCGATGACCCTGAAGAATTCCAGAGATTCATGGAGGATCTAATGGCTCTAGGGGGAGGAGATGAACCAGAGATGTGCCTCACTGCCATTCAGGTAACCACAGTTAAGACAGATTCTCCAAACTAACAGGGATGCAGATGTTTTCCATCCCTTAGGATGTTTTATCGTTTTAGATATTTTGAACTGTAGTAACACTACAGACTGGGAGCAATTCTGTGTGTTTTTCAGCTGGCTCTTATCCACAGCCCCCCTCTATCTGAGATTTTTGTTTTTACGGATGCCTCTCCTAAAGACCGATACCTCTTCAACACAGTGAAGGCTCTTATGCTGGAAAAGAAGAGTAAGGTAGTACTCTTTCACAGACAGGTTTTCTGTTTAGGAGGAGAATGAGAGGATTAGAGATTTTCTACTTCCTCTAAGATCAATCACCATCTATAATAATAATAATCGTATCGCCTCCCTAAGGTTACCTTCTTGTTGACTGAAGATCCAAGTCGTGGCACAAGAGAGGGAGGGAAGACGAGGAAGAAGAGAGAGACACTGTCCCCGGACAGATTCTCAATCTACTCCTCTCTGTCCTCCCTATCTGGGGGGATGACCATCTTTACTTCTAATAAAGACATCCAGCAGGCCTCAGCTATCGTGGAAGACAGCACTGCTTCCAGCAAGGTAGAGAACCCGCAAGAATAACCCATCACTTATACTCATGATAATTCAGTTCCAGTCCAAAGAAGAACTCTTTGTTGCTGCAGCAATCAGTTGTTGAGATTGGACTTGATAATGGTTTAATGTCAAATATTGCAATTTAATGGACCCTACTTAATCAAGCTTTCCACATTTAACCCTGCAAAGTCTCTCCAGGCTCCAGATTTTCCACCATGAGAGGAAGAATCTTCTGGGCCAAACTCTGGAATTATCTTTGTAGTGTCTTCTTAATCACTCTTCTTTCTCTACTTCCAAATCTGGAATTAAAGACTTTTATCCAGTGTGAAAAAGTTTTTAATTATTTAATTTTAATGATGAGTTTGTTTCAGTTATTCCCAATGTAAATAGGACATGGGAATGTGATGTAACTATGTTAATAGTAATAATAATAATAATAATAAAAATAATAATAATAATAATAATAATATTATTATTAGTAGTATTATTATTATTATTGTTGTTGTTGTTGTTGTTGTTGTTGTTGTTGTTGTTGTTACAATACACATAGACATGCAGTATGTGCATATAATATTAAAAATATTAATATAAATTTAACTGTAATTCTTGAAATAATGGATTTTAAATATGGATTTTAGGCCAAAGGATTCAGTTCAGAACTCAGGCATTATGCAGCATATCCAACCATTTTAGGTCAATAAATTCATATGTTTATATAACTGTGTAATAATTTCGGATTTCTGGTTGCCATTAACAACACTCTGACTGTGTAATTGGAATGTGGGATAACATTGAGTTGTGATTTCTGAGAGTGAAATTGATGCTCCTTTTTTAAGTTACTTTCTCAGTATTTTAAAATATTTGTATATATATATATTATATATTTTCACATGTTTTTTTTTTTATTTTACCTCAACAAAAATACAATAGAAAATTGCTGCACTCAGCAAATATATACTATTCCTCAGAAATGTCTTTTGATCTAAAAGCTCATCTCAGAGGAACATAAAGTAAAGTTGCTGCATAACAAATGAATCAAGTCTACCCCCAACAAGTAGTTCCCAAAAAAGAGGCCTGGATGTGTATCACTAACCTTTGGAATAGTGTCCCAAGGTGCTTGAAAGAATGCCAAAAAGTGGTTTTAAACTGGTTTTAGTCTTAAAAACACAAGAATCTGCAGTCACTTTCACTGTTCTCTTCTGTTTGAGGAGATGCAACTCTGCCCTGATTTATGAGATGAAGTTCAGATGTGTAATGTTAATGTCTTCCTCTTCTCTTTAGGTGACTCTGTTTCATGCAGAAATTGAAGACGATTCAACCCACTCCTTCTCAGTCGATCATGGAGTGAGTTCTGTCACGCTGCATGTTGCAGGAAAACTCACACACTGTGTTCTCATCAACCCCAGAGGTAGTAAACATTCAAAGGCTCCTATAGATAACACACGCACATATGCAAAGTCAAACTAGTAAATCTGAACAGCTACAGGGTTAACAGCTTGTGCCCTAAGCCTTTTATTTGGATAGTGGATAACTTATAGACAAGTGATGACATTGACATGGAAGAACCCCAGAAATATCACTGTGCCTGATATTCCAGCATTATACATGCTGTCCTTCCATCGCCACGTCAGTGTCACTGGTGTGCTAAGAATAGCCCACCGCCCAAATCCTGTCTTTTCAATAGACGTAACGGATAAGTAGAATGTGCATCGGTACATCGGTACAGATGTTAAAAGATAACACCCTTTAGTTAACTTAATTTCCAGACAAACTGACCACTAAATACAAATTAAAATCTCCCCTTCCAACCGAATGTAATAGAAAATCTCATTGTGTTTGATCAATCTACTATTTACATTATTTATCTTTAAAATCCTACCAGTCCAAAACAAAAATGTCACACTTTTCATTGTTCCTCTTTAAAGAGACTCAAATTCACCTAGTCAGCTACCCAAACACACCTCAGCTGCCTTTCTCCTCTAAAATGGCCCAAGGAGACACTAACATAAAAATAGATAAGCAAAAATATTTTATTTTTGGTCTTATAACAGAATATTTAAGTAAATACGAGTAAAATAATTCAAGTACCTATTAATCTACAATGATAAGGTTATGGAATGAGAAGTAATGGTGTTTGTAATGTACATATTACTGCCTCTAAAAAGAGCCTCTCTCTTCTTTAGGTGTCCATCAATCGCTTCTCAATGAAGCAGGTCCTTTGGCTGACCTGGACCAGTCTGAAGGTCTTTACAGGGTCAGTCTTCTGCCGCCCATGGAGCCTGGCCAATGGCAGCTCAGTGTTACAACCCATGGACAAATCGCATTCAATGTGCTAGGTAAACATGCCAGCCACTTTTTTCAGAAACAAAGACAAAAGCACTGACAGTATATTAATATGCTGGGCCCTGCTGCCAAATGAAATTGATATAAACTTAATTTTATGGTGCCCTAGTCCATATTTCCCTACATATCCAAGTTTGTATTTGTTCAGGTGGTCCAATTATTCTATTGTGCAACATGTCTGCAACAGTTCAAAATGATTCACAACCTGAAAAGGTGACCAGGTCAATAAGGTCAGAGGAGGAGCTGTAATTTCTAAATGTTTTTTTGCATATGTTTATTTTCTCTCTAAGGGAAAAGCACTCTGGACTTTCTCTATTACTTCGCTGTGGAGATGAATGAGACTCATCCGGGGCTGCGGAGAGTGGAGGGCAGTCCTATTGCAGGTCTCTTTAAGGTTTTTGTTGGAGATTACTGAAAGTTACACCCTCCATGTTTCCTTTTTTACTGTGTGTGTGTACATATACACTCTGCACCCTTTATCAGAAACACCCATCCACCAATCCGCTAAAGAATAGAACTAATAGGGGCTGTGGTGCTTCACACTTGTCAGCCACCTTCTACTCTTTCAGTTTCAGTGTAATCTGTGCTTTAGGAGTTGAATATATGAGATTCCACATACAAAATCCAACATTACAACTGTTGTGTTGTAACAGAAGTTTCACACCTGGAGCTATGAGGATAGCTTTGCCAGAGGTTTTGAAACACTTTGTTTGCCCTGTTCCTGTGTCTTGTCTGTTATATTCCTTTGTTCCCCATGTGCTGCCCCCCTCCTTCTTATGGTGTACAGTTTGTAAACTCTCTGGCTCTTGCTGTCTTTGATCAGGTCATAATTTTGTAACAATTATATGTGTAAAGTCAGTGGCAGGGAGAAAATCTTTACCTCTGTGTCCAACTGTAGAGTAGCCTAGACCGCTCATCCTGTGTTGTTTACCATATCGTCGCTGTCTGGTGGAAACTTGTAACTCCAATTTTGGTATTCGTTGTTTTTTTGTTTTTTTCATAAATTGATACTTTTTGCGGGTGTCCATGTGGGTCTGTAAAATCTAAATTATTAACCAATGAAAAGTGTTAAAAATAGTTATACCAATTTTTGTAACACAAGAAACACGCGACTCCATCAGAGATTTGAATAACTCTGAATTTTTCTACATATTTGGAAAAAAATGGTGGAAATTCTTGGCATCATTGCTATGTGTTAATTATCACATTAGTTTTATTTCTGATTCTAATTTCTAATTCTTTCTCACCAATAGGTGTGCCGACATTTTTGGTTGTGGCTGTAACAGGCCTGTCCAACAGAGATGAATCTACATTTAGTCACGTGACCCTGCTGGGGACCAATGGCGAGAGCTTGCAGAAGGTTTTGCTGAATTCTTCGTCCTCCTTTTGGTCCGGCGAGGAGCTGGTGGGCCACATGGACTCGGTTCCCAGAGTGTCTTTCAGTGTGCGCCTCTCTGGCAGAGATAAGAAGGGGAATGAGCTCGAGAGGGTTTCTGCAGAGATGGTGGAGCCTGTGCACGTTCAGATACTGGTATTGAGGAGTCTTGAGGAGTCCTATATGGATACTAACTCAAAGAATCCATTTTTATTACTGCATACTGTACATGAATTAGATCTATACAACAGAATGGAAATTATACTAAGTGCATTTTTGTGTAACTGTTCAAGCCCTTTTAGAATTATTTGAAGATTTACTCAAAATAAAATCTCCCTCCATCAGGTGCTCTCAGCTCCTCCCCTTCTCCCGGGTCATCACTCCACAGTTTTGTTTGAGGTGTTTAACCACGGCCCGGCCCGCTGGTTCACACTGACTGCTGAAGACGACTGTGGCTACCTATCTGGTGCCAAACACCACAGGTAAGCCCAATAGGATATGAAAATAGCAGATATAATTTATTTAAGATGAATATAAACCAATCCATGTCTTTTCTAAGTGTGCTCATCCATATATTCATACCCTTGATTATATATTTAATTTAATTAATTATCATTTAAAACAGAATCTCATAGTTTGCACTAAAATTACTTTTTGATGGGCCTTAATTTTGAAAAGGTTGAGCACTATTGCTCTAAAACCTGACTCCTCTTTTCCTTCTTGATACGGTTTTAGGGATATACCCTTCCTTTACATATATGGTACATTTAGAGAACAGGTTCACAAATTCTGACTCCCATTAAACAAATCAATACCATTAATGTAAATCGGCCCCTAAAGTCAAGCATGAACACAGAGTGAACAGTGTGAAATTCTTTCTCTGCATTAAACTCATTTAACCAATTCACCAAGCGAAGCCAGGAACACAGCGCCCCCTGGGGAGAAGAGTGTGGGGATGGTTCCTTAATCAAGGGTACCATCTTGGGATTTGAACCCACAACCTTTATATTGCAGGGGTAACTCTCTAACCACTAGGCCACCAACATCCCCCAGTTAGATTATTATTATTAATGAACAGTTTTACAACCGTCCATCTTCTACTGAAGGTTCCACATAGAGGAGAGAGGTTCTGTGAGGAGTGAGGTGGAGCTGAAGACTCCACAAACCACTCAAGCTGGCCAGACAGTCACGCTGACCCTCAGTGTCCAGGCAGAGGACTCATCTGACTCAAACTATGCTGTGGTCCATCTCACAGTCATGCCAGAGGTGAGAAAATTCCAACACATGAACAGGTCAAAGCCAGGCTGGTAACACCTTAGTATTTATGCATTTTCAAAACTAATTAATACACATTTTTACACATTTTAATGCACAATTACCGTTATTATCTGAATTATGGCTTGTACCAAAAAATGCTCTTATTATAATTATATATATTCTTTTAATAAAATCCTGTGAATTAAAATGTGTGTAAAACGTGTGTTTTCTGTAGAGGATGTGTTATTAATTTTAGGTTTGCATATAATTGTAAATCTAATACTTCTAATAGTTCTTAGAGTTATTCTTCAAGAGTCTGTTAGAAGAGACCACAATCCAGCTGAAAGAGACCCCTGTCATGAAGTGAGTGGTGTACTTGTTCAGCAGCAATGTTTATAAAGGTGGTACATTTTAAAGTAACATCCACATAAATACCAGGATCTAAGGTTTCCCATCAGAATGAAAAGGAAATCCCCTGACTGAAGAATCACCCACATGCATGATATATAAATGGCTAGTTTGTTTGTGTTTTCACAGGAGCCAGACTCTTCTCCTCCCTCCTGTTCTGCGATGCGAGTGGAGTCAGCCTGCCCTCCTCAATGCTCTCAGGGCAGCTGGCGTGTCTCTCTGGCAGTAAAGGACCGGGGCCATTCTGGTCTGGCTTCCCTGCAGCTTGCTGAAGGACAGGGTGTCCTCACTTTGCTCCTTGAGGAGACCACAGGCAGTACCGACAGCCCTGTCGCGAAGCTCCATGAGGAGACCTCAGAAGAACATGCAAGGCCTCTCGTGCAGCTCCATGAAGAGGCCACAGAGCGTCAGGACCACAGACACCAGACGAGGATCGGCCACAGAGCTCACAGGCTGGAAAAGGCCAGATTAGTGCAGGGGGAGCCTCCACTGAACATTAGTGAACAGACCAAGAGGAGGCCCGTAATGCTGCACTACACGTCAGGCTGCTGCGCCCCTCAGGCAGAGCTGCTAGTGTGGGACAGAGCTGGTAATGTGAGGCGCTGCCATCTGACTGCCAGTCAGCAGAGGGCACTTAGGGAAAAAGGGACAAACAGTGCTCCAGTAAAGACTTCATGTGCTCTTTTGTCTCTTGCAGTGCTGAGTCTCTTGGGACTAGCCGTGTAAATTTACATCTTTGCTCCGTACAGCTTGGAAGGTGCCAGTGAGTGTGTGACAATAGACATTAACTGTCAAAATGTCATTTTTTGACACTGGTAATATGAATAAGGTATTTTTGCATTGTTTTGTATTTGCATTTGGGTCTTTACTGCTCCTTTAAACTGTCAAATGACTAAAGGAAGTTTTGATTAATAAGTCCCCTTTAACCCATTTACCAAGTGACGCAGCCGGGACCTCAGCGTCTGGGGAGCTGTGGGGGGGGGGGGGGGGGTTCCCAAATCAAGGGTACTTCAGTCTTCCCCC
>JBBKCR010069162.1:0-10169 GCA_037577295.1 Ladigesia roloffi | reverse complement strand
CACACACTCTCACACTCTCACACACACTCACACACTCTCACACACACTCACACACACACACGAGTTGAAAAAGAGTAATGGAAAAGTTGTGCTGCGTTGTATCTGTTTATATTTCAGGAACACAAAGCTGTGGATCTGTATGGAATACTGTGGAGGAGGGTCTTTACAAGACATATACCATGGTAAGCACTATTTATTTTGACAATAGAAATAAATACTTTACAACACTTCAGACCTTGAAATGTAGGGGTGTTACACTTCATCAAATTTTGAGGCAATATGGTCGCCTCAATTCAGTATTTTAAGTAGGTTTTGTATATAAAATAAGGAATTATTGAAAGTTTACCATAGGTTAAAGTGATAATGTTTCATTCTCAGTATATTTAAGTAGTAGAACACAAGAGGCTGTGCATTATTGGCTGGCATCTTTACAATTTTGTTCTAATTTCTGCATTCTGCCTTTCTGCTGCCTGGGAAGCTTGCTTGGCAGAAGCCAGAGGATTTCTCCTCCTCAGAATCTGACTAAATGAGCTGCGTTTCAGTCTTTTGCCTACACGTGCAATCACTTCCAAAACCTTTGGGAAGGTTATTTGACCTGATCATCAAAAGTGTAAATGAAGGAGATTCCATTTAACTTCACTATATAATATCTGGCAGCACAGTGGTGTAGTGCATAGCACTGTTTTCTCGTCTAGGTTTGAATCCTGGCTGGGACCAGGGTGTGTTCTATATGTGTTTGCATGCTTTCCCTTTTTCTGCTAGCAGAGTTTCCTGTTTCCTCCCAGTCCAAAGACATGCACCTCATGTAAACCCTGTAAACCCAGTCCTGGGCTCCAGCACCCCCTGTGACTGTGGGTAGGATAAACAGCCAAAATTGATTTAATATTCATACATTTCAAAATATTATTATAAAAATAGTTATTATTATTAAGGTAAAACATAAGATAATATAAACCTTAATTAGTAAATTTGCTTAGTACGGCAGAAACCGCACAGCACAAAATTCGGAGCAGCAAAATTTAGACAAACAGTAGAATAGAATAAAATAAAAATAGACTAAATTATAAAAAATAGAAATTCCCAATATACAGTCTAAAGGCTGTACACCCCTACAGCCTGTATACTGAGAATTTCTATTTTCATAATAATAATTATTATTATTCCTTTGACATTAGCTTGGCAAGTGCTTTTATCCAAAGCGATTTACAACATGAGTTTAGGAGGAGATGTGAGAACCAGGGGAGAGTTCTCAGGACTACATCTTTAAGTGAGTAGTATTACAAGACGATAGATACTCCATCAGGAGGAGAGGTTTTTTGAAAAAAAAACTCCCTTGTTTGTATATTAGGTATTTCAAGACATTACTATGTTGGTGTTGGTTTCTGAATAAGACCTGCCCAGTAATCAGTGGTTAAAGGTAAACCCACAAAAAGCACCCATGTGTAGATCTGTGCAGACCATTTCACCACAGTATAAGATACCTGAAATATCCAGAATTCTCCACACACTTTCACTAATGGCTCTCCTCCCTCACAGTGACTGGGCCCCTGAAGGAGAAACAGATTGCTTATATCTGCAGGGAAACTCTGCAGGTAAGGGATATACCAATTTTGCCGGGGTTTGTCTAGGCCTCTTACGTCCAGTGAAGGACAATCTTAATGCTTCAGCAGACAAGACATGCAGGACATGTTTGGATAAGTTTGTTGTGGAAGAATATGACTGCCCCCACACAGAGATCTGACCTTTTGGGATAAACTGAAACTGAGATTGCGTGCCAGGTCTGTTCATCCATTATCAGGGCCTGACCTCATCTATGCTCTCCTGAATTAATGAATGAGCACAAATTCCCACAGAAACTCCAAAATCTGGTAAAATGCCTTTGGAGATGAGTGGAAGCTGTTAGAGCTGCAAAGAGGGAATAAGTCTATGTTAAAGTTTATGCTTTGAATGCAATATCATTAAAGTCCCTGTTGGTGTAATGATGAGGCATCCCAGTACTAATGAGTATCCTGCAAATGTACATTGTTTGGTATTCATGTTCCCTGCTTTGAAATAGATATTTGATACATATTTGAGTGCTTCATGATGTTTTCCAGTGTCTGTAGTTCGTTCTTATTTTCACACGCAGGGTTTAAATCACCTCCACGAGACGGGCAAGATCCACAGAGACATTAAGGTACGCTGTTTTCATTTTTACCCAGTTACCAAATGAAGAATAACTTCATTTAATAGTAGTCTAAAAGGTAAAGTTAAAATAGTGATTTAAGAACACCATCAAATAAAGAGGGAGTCATTTGATGGTGTAATGGTACATTCAGTCATCCCTAGCTGTCAGGTCTCATGATTTAGCCTTTACTGTGGCTTGCAGCCATGAATATAAATCTAACAGGTTATCACACTTAAAAAATAAAAATTGGTTTGCAAAGTGCTGGCAATAGGCAACATGTTGCAGTCATAGCAAACACTGGCCTGTGCTGTGTTTTTAGATTATACCTTGTTTTATTTAGGTAAAAAAACCCTCTAAAATACTGTGTTGTGAGTTTGCATTAAACAAGTTGCCTGAATAGATGCTAAGCAAAGTGACAGAGCAACTAAGATCATTATAGAAGAACAGAACCTCCCAAATAGAGAGTTCATTTCATTTCATTGGAAGTATAACATGTGGGAACAAAAATAAATGTATAGACATGCTTAAATAACTCAGTGTGTGTTTTTGTCATTAAAATGCCAATCAGATTTTTTATGCAGAAAACAGTGCAGCACTCGGAATACAGTGAACTTACATTGCATGACCAGATTTATGATCAGTGATGGAAATAACGGTGCTATAAATAAACGGCGTTACTAACAGCGATACTTTTTTCAGTAACGAGTAATCAAAACAATTACTGTTTCCCCCGTTACAACGCCGTTACCGTTACTGACAGTAAAATGCTCGTTCCTATAACTGAGAACACTGAAGCTTTCTTATGCGAGCAGCATCCCTCTCTGGTGTGTGTGTGTGTGTGTGTGTGTTCGGAGGTGGGGCGGAACACATAACCAGTGATGATGATTGGTGTGTCTGTACACGTGGTGTAACTGAGAATGCAATGATTGGCTTACATTTAGTACATTTCCATGGTTAGCCAATCAGAGGCAGAGTAGTGCGGGTCGTCACACACACGGTCAGGCAAAGGCAGCTTCTGCAAACTGGAAGTTTAAGCTCTACTTTTCCCTCGCTGAGGTTAACAGCAAAAATGTTTATGTGACGCGCAGCTTATGCCCAGAAAAAAGCGTCTCTCTGCGTTGTGATTAGTGTACAATATTTTATATTTATTTTATAGTTATATTAAATTAGAAATTTTTTTAAGTAATGCAATAATTATTTTGCCTGGTAATTACATACTTTTATAATGATGTTACTTAGTTACTAACGCAGTTACTATTTGTGAGAAGTAACTAGTAACTATAACTAATTACCTTTTTAAAAGTACCTGCCCAACACTGTTTATGATCTTTTGAAATAATTTAATTAATGTCTCGAGTGGTTTTTGTTCTTTAACAAGTTCTACAGGTTTTTCATTATTCAGTTCCCTGTTCTTATTAGAATTGAATCACATGATCATCTTAATTGTTTACATGCTTCCTGAGATCTTCATAAAGTACCTTGCAGAGGTTTTTGTGCTGAACTAAGGGAACCAAGAATCTCATTAGCATTCCGATAAACCTGTTTGGGCAGCTCCTCCAAACGCGTTTTATAAACACCCATGTTTGGTATTCTTGACTGTGGAATAGTATCTTACATGTGTGTTTATAAAGACTTTCACTTTTGTGCAGGCTTTTATTAAATGAACTTTGTAACCATGCAGTGCAGTACCATTATTTCACATTCCTTCATGTTAAACAACTTGCAATATGCGCATGAGTTTCCAACGTTTTACAATATTTTCATTTGACCAGTGCAGTGCAAAACATAATCTTAGCAATTGCAGCAACTGACATATGTAATAGTTCCTATTAACAGATTGTTATAATGATATTACTAATTTCAAAAGCTCTTGTGTGTTTAAGGTGATTGCTTTTTTGTCTATTTCTAAAACACAATTTTTACAATTTTACCTAATTGAATAACTGTTTGCAAATCTGTCGGCCTACTGTGGGGGAAGAATATCTCCCAATAGAATAAGACAATGATCTACAGTATGTAAAAATGCATTAGAAATATTTAGAGTTATATTATTCTTACAGTTGTTTCATAATATTTGGTATATTGGCTAGATTTAAGATATTTTCCCATGCCAAGATATAGTTGTTTGCATTATGTTTATTTAATCTCTTTCCACTTTTTAAAGATATATTTCCATGTTTATCATTTCTTGTGGATTTCTATGTGATGTGTTTTTTAACACAGGGGGCCAACATACTTCTCACCGAACGAGGAGATGTCAAACTGGGTCAGTGAGAATTTGTTGTACCTACTGAAACTAAACTAAACACACATACACCCACACACATACACACACAGAGAATAGAAATTCTTCCTCCACCCATCATGTAATTTGTCCTGCTGTCCTTCTTTAGGCCTTTGTCGTGTCACAAGTCTCTCTATCTCTCTCTCTCTCTTCCTCTCTCTCTCTTTCTCTCCATAACTCTTTCTCTCTCTCACTCTCTCTCTCTGTGTAGCTGATTTCGGGGTTGCAGCAGAGATCAGTGCTTCTGTTGCCAAGCGGAAGTCTTTTATTGGAACTCCCTACTGGTGAGCCGTCTGCCCAGTGACCGGCACCGGCAGTCCTTCAACCCGTTTCTAATTTATCCTACCACAGTGAGACTCTGTGCCGTAGCAGAGCAAAATAACACTTTTTAGAAAGCTGCCACTTGAAGCCACCTTTTATAGCTTTTGGAACATCAGTACAAAATATTTGTATTTTTTTATATCTGCATGGTCGGACTGTAGTTGTATGTGGGGTCACATTTGCTCGGTTTTGCCACGTTGCCTAGAACATTAATGGCTTTAGCTGTGTAACCTGTTCTTCTACTACACCTAGCAGACTGATCGTGCTGTAGTTCACATCAGTGTTGCACATTCTGGCTACTAAATCATGACAGTGCAGTAGAAGGAGCTGGACAGATACTGTTAGCACTAATAGGCTCTACCATCAGTAATTAGAGGCTTTGAAGTTCAAATCTTAATGGGAAATTGCAGTAAAACCACAGCATACATGATGAAACGTTGTCACTTAAATGTAAGAGAAAAGAGAGTCAGGTGTTGAAGCTGTAAAATGTGCACAGAACCATCTTTCTCAGACAGTTGAACACATGAAGACTGACCTGACTGGTTCCATTATGGCATCATTAAGTGTTGTGTTTGTTTTTCTTTTTTTGAGGATGGCCCCTGAAGTTGCAGCCGTGGAGAAGAAGGGGGGCTACAACCATTTGTGTGACATCTGGGCTGTGGGCATCACAGCCATTGAGCTAGCAGAGCTGCAGCCACCCATGTTCGATCTTCATCCCATGAAGTAAGAGAACCACAATACAACTAATGTGTTACTGTAAATTTCAAATCAGTTTTTTGCATTTATTTAGCTGCATTTCCCCCCATTATGTATGAACAAATAAAATTGACATACAATTGTTAAAAATAAAAATGAATAAAATAAAAATAAAGAAAATACATTTTATCTTTTGTCCAATAGGTCTCTAATATAGAGATACGTTTTTTACAGCACTATCTTTTCTAAAAGCGGAAGATATAATTGTTATCAAAATAAACTCTATCCCCAAAAAATGACTTTGCAGGACAATAAAAACATTCTGCATTTTCAGTTTTCATTTGTTTTGGACTATTTTTTTGGGTTGTTTGTCATGCAGCTGTGACATCTCTCAAGTGATGTAATGAAAAGAAAGAAAAACTCGACATTGAATGTTTCAGTGTTTCAAAAGAGTTTCAATATGTGTGCATTTTAACCGTATTTATGGTTTGTTATAGAGCTCTGATGTTGATGTCCAAAAGCAGTTTTCAGCCTCCTAAACTGAAAGACAAGGCAAAATGGTAAGTTTGTGTCACAATTTTGGTTACATTTTCCTAAAGAGGCAGTTTCACACTTTGTTTAAGTGGGTTTTATTGATGAAACCTCAGAATCAGAAAATATATGGGAGCTAAGAGCATAGTGGGACAGTGGTTTCTTGAGGACTGTTGTTGACTTTGTCTGTAATCAGGATTCAAAAGACATGTTTATATTGATTCATTTGGTCTGTATGATGTAATATTGGATAAACTCATATATAATGTTTAGATTTTTCATCTGATATTCATCCAATCCTTTTTTTAGGTCCTCAGGCTTTCATAGCTTTGTGAAGATGTGTTTGACCAAGAGTCCACGGAAGAGACCCACAGCAGAAACTCTACTACAGGTAATAAAGGAGTAACCTTAAACAATGTGTGGAATCAGAGCATTTCATTCCATAAAGCATTAAAGGAAACATGTTATATATAGGCAAGCCTCTTCATATTCACATGTTTTCAAGTGGTTTTGGTCTGAGATTAATAGATACACTGGGCATATTGTGTTTTGTTATTGTTTTTTTACTACCATCAATGATTGGGCTTATTTTGTAGTACTGTAACATAATATAATATGAGTGATGTTTAAGTGCTTAAAAGCAAATAATAATATATTTGTTTTTTGAAGGTGACAGAGAATATGACAGCCTGCAGTTCTCGTGTGTGTCTGCTGAATAACTAAAACACATCCAGTTTAGAGTTACACTATCAGTTGAAGCATGGCGAAGGAAATGGCTACTCAGAAAGTCAGGGCTCGTGAAAAAATCCACATTTTACACAATTATCTTAAAAGATTTGCTCAGTCTGCTGTTTACCCTATTTAAACAGTTACAGAAACTGAAATTAGCCAGAAACTTGCAAAATACAATTCAGCACAAAAGACTGAGCAGACTGACTGCAAAAAAAAAAGATATTAATTTCAGTCAGGCAAGAGTCAAAAAGACTGAAATGAACATTACATTGCAACAGTTTCATGGTTTTGTCTGTAATCCAAAAGAATCCTACTTGTTTTGGCGAAAGCAATTGTGCATAGTAAAGCATATTTTGCGTCACTGTGTTATAGAAGTGTTTAGAGCTATTAAGGCCCTGTGTTATTATGAATAATATTTTGCCTTTTACTTGTGACGGTAATATTATGTGTGATAGTTATTCTGTTGTATTGTTATATTGTTCGGTACTGTGTATTATTTGGGCACAAACTGTGCAGAGCACATGCAATTTTTGGTTTGTCTTTTTAACAAATATGTAACCAATTAAAGACATTAAAAAGCATATCTCTTAGAATCAATTAAACTATAAGTCAAAACAACTGTGACCCCTGAGCGCCGCAGTTATGTTTCAGCACATCAGTCAGAGACATAGAGCAGAAGCAGATGAACGTCTTCATCTTGTAACAGTAAAATATCTTATTGTTTGAATAAGTGCAACGTTGTCTTTATGAAATAAGCACTACTAAGTCTATAGAGGTTCATATAATGCATCACCACACCGGTGTGATGTTGACGTAATGTGATGTCGTCGTTTTAAGGATAGACAAATTGCACACATTCGCTGGTCAAAAATCACAGCCCTGGAGTGTGTCTGAAATCGTGCACTTACGTGAGTGCACTGGAATGTAGTGCATAGTGCGCACTGAGCACTTCCTCCTGTAGTGCTTGCTGCTGTGGGTGTTTTCCAAAATTGAACACTGATGTTTGGCACTTAGTGGAAGTGACAGATGAACATTTGCTTGCAACTCTCCAGCCCGCCAAAATATCTGTCTCTGATACCGCAGTATACGTTAGTTAGATAATTTTGTTAATTACATTTATACGAACCAGTTGCCTCTGTTTGGACTTGCATTTGTCCGTTGGCTGACATTATTCAACTCTGACATCTTGTCAAAAGTCCCTCCCATTCCACTAAGTATTCAAAATGGCGTTCGTTTGTGTGTAGTGTCCATAATTTCATATTGTTTCATTCGTTTTTTTTGCCATTATTAGTGCACTACACGGGTTATTTTAAAGCAGGCATCACCAAATGGTGGACCATGGTCCGAATCCGGGCCGAGTGATTGTTCTGTGCGGACCCGTGACCAGTCTGGTAAATTCACGAGATCACTTTTTGGCAGCTTGAAAACTCCATGTTCTCAGTTTTAATGTTCCTTTAAAGGTAATTCCACAGTTATAAGGGACTGTTTGCATTATAATGTGTCCCATATACCCAAAACACGACCCGACCTGAGGAAAAAACAAATAGATTACAACACGTTTTGATTGATAATGAAATGTGTTTTTTAACTTAAATGTATTTGCCTGGGACTCCTGTTATTTATGGTAAAAGAGTTAGTTGTGCACTCAGTTCATTTTCTGAAATGAACAATACATATTGAGTAAACTATATGAAAATGTAGACATAGGGGAAGGCTATAAGACAAAAGATGGACTTCAGTGCGGACCTTCTACTGGGACGAACTGGACCTCGCTGACTTTTAATTGAATACCCCTGTTTTAGAGCAATTAGCTTTAGCTTGGCTGTAAGTGTGAACGCACTATGGAGACACACATAGACATCAATTACGCTGCATTAAACTAAAACTAAACAGTTGTTTTTGTCTATTAGTAAGAAAGATCATGTAGTCATTTTGTACAGGGTGCAGTGTCAAAAGAAATATTATATTAAACATATGGATTATACTATACAAATATGTTTTCAGATTTCTGAGCATCTTTGGCCAACGTATCCTTTTGTTTTCTTTTCTTTTTCTCTGTAGCATCCCTTTGTGACTCAACTCCTGACCAGAAACCTGGTTATTGAGCTGCTGGACATGGCCAACAACCCAGACCTCCACCAAGCACCCTCCATCGAGGACAACGACCAGGATGTGAGTCCGATTTGGAAATTTTAGTTTTTATGCTGGATAAATATTTCGACATTAGCTAAAGCATCAGCTCTTGTGTGTGTGTGTGTGCGTGTGTGTGTGTGTGTGGCTGTGCCTTCACAGGCTACTGATGCCACTCCAGATAAGATTCAGTCTAAAGGAAAGTGTTTACCAGTGGAGAGAAGTCTGTCTGAGGAACAGTGTGAGTATGAGGAAAGCCATGGTGGTCCATTTGCAATTTAAATTGTCGTTACACAAATGCAAGAAAATACAGACTGTCTAACATTCCGCTGTCTCAGTCCTTCTTTTTTTCTATAGTGGATTGTGCATTACTCACGATAGCAACTCTCTCATGAATAAAGTACAGTTCCTGCTTGTCTATACAAGCTCTCTACCATTAGAGAAATACCAGAGTTTTCTTTAACATCTATCTTTTTTCTGTGACATTCATGTTTGTTTCAGTGTATTTCTACCCTTTAACACCACAGTTTATTTTTGTCCATCCATTCCATTCAAAATGTATTCTTTAAGAGCAACTAGAGGGAGCATGGTCAAATGTGTGTGTGTGATGATCAGAGTGGATCGCACATGGGAGTGCTGCTGAGTATGTGATAATATTTGTCCAATTACTGTCCTGTTTATTTTGAACACAAATATTTATAGCAACCACTCAATCAAACTTTGCATTTTCTTGTGGCAATGCGTCTAGTTACATTATTGGTCCACCTTGCAGATCTCTAGTTATTGACCACAGACCGTCTGATGTTGCATACTTTGTGGTGTTCACCCTCCTTCATCAGTTTTCAGGTTTTGCCACAGAACACTGGGGACTGGCTTGTTTTGGTGGGTTGACTGTTTTAATCCCTGCAGCACTGCTGTGTCTAATGCACTCCATGCCACTGTTGCCAAATTCCAGCACTAGAGGAACAGTATCCCTCTGTTTGGTGATTTTCCTGCTCAGAATCACCTGTGTGGGGAGGGGAACTACCAAAATGGGTGGAACACTGGCCCTCCAAGACCAGAATTAGGCAACGCCGGTCCATGCGTCAGCCAGATGTTACCTGATTGTTGCCGGTGGTAATTTTTCAGTTTACTGAAATAATAATGGCAGCCCTACTGGTGTTGCTGTGTTCCTTTTAAGTGATCAATTAGACAGCTGGCAGTGTTTGATCGAGGGCCACACCAAACAAAAACAAACATACATACACACACACACACACACACACACACACACACACACACACACACACACACACACACACACACACA
>JBBKCR010069150.1:0-25311 GCA_037577295.1 Ladigesia roloffi | reverse complement strand
ATCTATACTAGTTATTAAAATATTACATCTGAATGATTTTTCATATTTTAATACTGTCTCACATAAACAGCATGAACGGTCAAAAAAAGTTAGAAATCTTTTCGAAATCTTTGGGGGTGCTTTTATTCATTTTAGCACCCCCCAAAATGGGCTAAAATTGCCCCTGCCCCCCTGGACTAATCTGACCAGTGTGTGAAGACATTAAACACTTTAATAAGAACTTTTTAAGGAGAAAACACTGGCGTCCAAACAACTAGGACACTTGTGTAAAGACTCTATTTATTGATAACGATAAAAATGTTATTAACCTAGACAATGTCGCTCTTATATGATGATTGTGTGGACATGTAGCTGTTATGTTCATCAGTATGCGCATGATGTATTCAGGCAGTGTTCTAGAAAGGAAAAAAAGGATCAGATGGGAATCTGATATATGGGGTGAATTAATAACTTTGGTGAATAAGCCGAGACACCTAAAATGTAGCAGAAATACAAACCTGTCACAGCGAATTCACTGCATGAAAAATTGATGAGGCCATACAAACACTAGTGTAAACAATGAGCACTGGAAACACTATCTGAATGTAAGATTCCCCCGATGTCTCTGTGAGTGCCTGCGCTACTGTCTGAAAGCTTTTCCCTTTCAGCGCCGAGACATTTCTTCGAATTTCTTACCTTGGCTATTGTCAATGCGCAGACTGAGTCTGCCGGCCACTGTCCAATCAAAAATGACCACATGCTAGAAGCTTCCTCTTACATGAAACCCAAATACCGGCAGGTATAACCGCTGCACGGAATCCTGCTGGAGCAGGCCTTTGATATTCAGACGCTGATAACCAGCCGTTTATGGCGGGGTAGAGCAAAGATGCCCAGGGGCTGGACCAGAGATCTTACAGCATCAGAAATCCCAGACCACATTTCAGCTTACACATATATCACCAAATATTCCATTTAATGCTGATGTAACACTTAGGAGTTGAAGCTATCTCCAGTTTTAATAAAATATTCATTTTTCTCACTTAAAAGTTCTTTGAAACAAGCAGCAAGATCACATGCAAACTGCAGATTCTAAACTTCCCTGCACATGAAATACATACCACATGCCACAATTTATAGGTAGATAAAGAGATTTTTGTCAGGAATGATTTTACCTGAAAAGGGATTGCTGTGTGATGTCTTTTGTCTTGTTTTGTATGTTTTTGGTGCTGAAATAATAGCAAAAGTAATGAGCAATCCTGCCATTATCGAATATACATTATTTACATGTTATTGTAATAGCATGTGGCATTCCATAACTCCCTACATAATCACATAATTACGGTTCAGTAATACAACTAAACAAAAGTAGTACCCCTTGAATTCAAAGGGTTAAATGCTTCATGGTCTGTTCCAATACTTTACATACTTTCTGGTATACACATGTAAAATGTGCCATATGTGATTACATAATTATGTGTGCATGTGGAGTAATGAGCAGTTGACAAGATTTGTTTGTTAAAATATAATAATAGTGTGTCTATGGCAAAGAACCATTTCCGGTTATTCACTTCAAACAAGGGCACTGCTAATGCGAGTAACTAATAATCTGAGGGCATGATAGGGCTACATTACCTCTATATATAACTACTATAGAGAGGCACTAATGGAGAGTAGCATGAAGTAGGAACATGCAATGCAGCATCACTTATTCAGTTTTGGATAGCAAATCATTTAGAATGACCAATCACATTGGACGTTCTGATAATGACTGCACTTACCGGTCCTTCAGTAGTAGTTAATGATTTGCAGAGGCCTAGGGCAGGTCTAGTGGGGTATTGTTCCATGATGAGGCTCTCTTTGATCATTATATCTTGGACAACGTGGATGGCATTAATAAAAGAACAAAGGAAAAGCGATCTTGGCTATAAATCAGAAAGAGAACCATGTGTCCTTCCCTTTACCTTGTTCCTCCAATCCACCAAGAGACCAGATGTTTTAGGTAGAATTGATGCAAACGATTGCCTACTGAGAATTAATTAGGGTTAAAAGGAAACTTAACTATACTGTATAATCACTGTCAGAAGGAAAGTCTATTTACAGAAGGGAAAAAACAATGGGTTGTGGAGTCCATCATGAAATTTTGATACAATTCAAGGAAACAACAGCTGACTTTTTCAACTCTCTGGAAAAAAATGGGTAAGGATTTTTTATTTCAATGATGATATATTAATATATCTCTCTGTCATACAAATGTTTCTTTAAATTATCTTAAAAAGGTAGAGAAAAAAAATAATTATAAGAAGAACTCCAGTGCAAAATAGTAGATTCACATCTTTTGAATGTTGGGGTGTGGTGTGGCCTATTAATTGTCCAGCATGTGGTTGCAAATACTAGTTTAACAATTATAAATCATAAAAAGGATTTGTCCTATGGAAGCCTGCACATCTTTAACCCACAGAACAAGTGAGTATTAATAATAATAATACATTTTGTTTTTAGGCAATTCACAAATTATTTCACAATTCTCAATGTCACTTCACATTGGAGACCTTAAACACAAAACCAATGTTTGCTGTCCTACATGCTTGCTGTTTGCTGTTTGTTCGTGGGCGAGGAGTATCCTGAACGTTTGTTTCTAAGACCTAAAATCATATAAATTTGGGCATTTTTGTTGTTTATGGGCATTTTTTAAAACCCCAGTAGTTTATATATAAACTGGGGGAAATTCCATTTAAAAAGCGGTTTTGTATAATGGCTACAGTTTACTATTCATTGCTTGCTTTCTAAGGGTTTAATAAGCTGCAGGTTCCTTCAGTATATGTATGTATTTGAAGCCTGATTCCAATATTGATAATAGTTCTGTGAGGCCTTAGTGTTGTATGGGAGTAGCATGGGGTTGTATGCACCAGGTATGAATGTTAGTATAAGTTTATATGCATATACTATGGATATACCAAAGTATATGTGCACTGTGCACACCACTGACCTCTGTAAAGGCAATCAACCACTTAGAGAATGGTGAGGCTGCCTGACATCGCCCCATTTAAGCCTGATATCACCTCATTCATGTTTCAACCTGGTCCATATTTGTTAATGGAGGATAGTTATTGTGAGGACGTGAAGTATCACTAAGTTTTTTTTGCCAATGACATGTTATTACCTTCATATTTCTTAGTATATTAACCTGTGTCAGAATCACTAGCTTTGGGAGTCCTGGACCCTTTACCCAAAAGACTGATTAGGATCACCCCAAACTCATAAAAATAAACATTGTCTTCTGAATAAAAAACTTCTCATCTTTAGTGAAATGGACTATTGAACCTGAGGTGGAAATGGGAAGTGTTTAGCAGTTAAAGAGATCCTGTTAACAGCAACTGACAGTTCTTCATTTGGACACTTTATAGATGATTTCAGCAACACCACCTTTCTAACCATTAGAACCCTTAGTAAAATCAGATTTCCAGTCTAAAACAGTCTTAAACCTATTTGCTTAAGTTCTCTGGAGATCAAAGATCTTGTGTTTTTTCCATTAGTTTCTAAGACCTAAATTAAAACAAACTTGGACCGTTTGGGTCTTTATGGGCATTTGCTTGGAATTCCGTTTTTTTCAATCCCAGTGGCGGATATTATTCAGTTTTTTTTTTTACTTAAAATAAGTTTGCATGACGTATGACACCACAAGCAACAACACAAACCAGGGTAACTTCCATATAAAAAGATATTTGATGATAATTTACCATTTGTTTGTTTATTTGTCCCACCCAGGTTCTAAGAATGTCCACATTTCTGAGATGCAAGTCCAGATCAAAAGGTTTTATATCTTTACAAAGCTTTACAAAGCCTTAGAAAGCCTTAAAATTGTCAAATGTAGACAATGCAAATGAATTTACTGGAATTTTTGTGTTTTATTTAGTTCTAAAGCAAACTTCTACTAGTTTTAGAGCCTACATTAATTATAATAAAAATATAATTAGTGCTTGCCTTGTTATAAAGCATATAATTATACTGTGCAACAGAAAAGTACAAACAGAATCAATGAGCAAAGATCAGTTATTATAGGGAGTTATATATGATCTGTGTAGATGGAAATGATCTTCAGCACATTTGTGGTATGATCAGAATTTGAGGATTTTATCGTAAATGTTAAAGATCTGAAATAAAATACAGAAACTGAATCCGCTAAAGGCTGCTATACCAGTATATAAAATGTGAACAATAATGAAGATATTCTGTTTTTATGAAGGAAGCTCTTTGTAGAAGTTTCGTTGTAGTCAAAGTAGAGCAAGTTACTTTACATAAAGAACGTATGATGAAAATACTGCAGTACTGCATAAAACATCAGTCTACATTGTAAAGCAGCTAGGCCTCCATGCAAGTATATATGCATTCTAATCTTACAGCATTTTAATGTATTATGCATGTAGTAATGGATAGTTGTCTCCATGATTTCTGGCACTTTGGTTAAAGTAGGTTTTAACAAATGGAAGAAAAAAAAAAAAAAACCTGTACAGCTTGCCTCATCTTGTTGTCCCGTTTGTGTCTTGCCCTCTTCATTTAGTGTGTTCCAGTCATTCCCTTTATTCTCCTTGTTCCAATATATATATACCCCTATACTTTCTTTCTTGTGTGTGTTTTCCCCATGATCAATTTTGAAAAGTTTTCATTTTTTACGTGTTTGTTCATTTCTGCTAGTTAGCTTTCAGTTCCAGTACAAAATTCCATGGTCAGTGCTAACACCTTCACAGGCTAGTGCTGATCTCTGAACAGCCCATTCTCTTGCACTGAGCTGAACAAAGATAAACTTCATGTATTTAAAAGCCACAATGCTTCATGTAATGTACAGAGAAATGCCTATGGCAGTAATATTAATGTTACAGGCTCATTCTGAGGCTAGTTACTTCACTATCCAAGCTATTCACTTCCATAAAATTATAGACAAATCGAATGGAAGTAGCTCCTTTCTGAAAATTCAGATGGTCTGTTTTTCTTTCAGCTCTGAAATCAGTCAAGAGCGGCTGTCTGACCTCCTCTCACTGGTCATGGAAAGGGAAATGGAAATTGAAAATGAAGAAGTCCTCAAGATTTTTACTGAAATGGCCCGCAGAAGGACGACACTCTTTTAGAGCAACAGAAAAATTTGGAGCAAGGCAAATTAATAAAGTCTTCATAAATCCATGGTATATTTTTCAGTCATCCATACAGTCGGTGTGAATTTATTTTTATTTTTATTTTTTTTTTGGGGGGGGCAAGAGGCTGCCCTTTTTTCAGGGCAGAGAAATAGCCCCTATAGGCAAGACTGGTAATAAACAGCAGGTTTTATTCTTAAAATGTTTAGATTATGTTGTAGTAATGTTCAGAAATGTTTACTGGCTATTTTACTATTAAAAATGAGATTTAATTTCCTGAAATTTTCAATGTTGGATTCACCACAAGTACATTTATTCATATTTTATTGCTCCTCCCTATATGTACAACTAATCATGCAGCTCACTGTATAATGTAGTGGATACTATCATTAACAAAAGCTATCACAGAAAGAAGAAAAATATTGAATATTGATAATTAAACCATACAAAGCTATTTAGAATAAGTGTGAGCTAATTAGTGACCATGATGTGGCTTGAATAGAGTTAGCTTGTATCCAAATAGACAAATAGTTAGCTTTGTTGAGTGAAACTTTACTTTAAAGCCGCACAAGGTGAGGAAGGTGGTAAATAAGAATGCACCTGAGATGAAATGGTAAAATTTAAAAAATTCAAAAGTGATTGCTTTTTCTCGTGCCTTTATCAAAGTTGACATGGATGATGGATGTTGTTCAGGGAGTGTGACCGCGAGTGCAGCTGCCCAAATTTCAATCCGATCCGAGGGCAAGCAGCATAGTCCAGCAAATCTGAGAGCATGGCAAGGCAAGATACTGGCTGGAGAGATCATATCAAGGGGGGCATGTCTGTGACACGCCATAAGCACAGTCTGTTTTAAAAAGCTTTCTGAAGTGGCCAGTCATCTCGGTTAAGTCAATAGTGGACTGGGAAGCCATATTGATTTTCTGTTCAAATCACTCATACATTATGGCATGCTTTCCTCCCCACTTTCTGACAGCTGAAGACCAGTAACCATTTCAATCTCTTTGGTCATTTTCTTGTTACATTTTGAGAATTTTATTTCCATATATTTACAGTATTACGAAAGCTCATGTTTTTGGATAAATAAATTAAAGAGAAAACCCACTTATGGTGGCATTCTAATTATTTTAATGCAGGGTCAGAATAAAAAGACACAATGCTGCAATCAAACGTCAAAACTGTTCAGTGATCTGATGCCACAAGAGCCACTCAAAGTAAAGTAGCGGCACAAATCTTTTGCATAATCTTTGAAAGTCAAAAAGAGCAGTGCATTAGGAAAAGCTTCAGTAGCCTGTTAAGTGTTGGTGACCCACTTATGTCTTCAGTTCAAGAAAGATTCAAGAAATAATGATATCTTAAAAATGCCATTTGATGATGATCAGATCTTGGAAAAGTCAATTGTATTTCCCCGACTGTTTTCCATTTGGATCGATCTTCAAGTTGAAGATCACTGAGCATTTACACAAGGAGAAATAGATGAAAAAAATATCCAAAGTCAATTGTCAAGAAGTTTAAGAAATTCAAAACTGTTATAAACCAGCTTGTAAAAGGAGGCAAGGCTAATTCATCAGTCATAATTAATAATACATTTCCAGACAGATGGTCTTATAGCTGCACATTTGCATTGTATTTTTTGTATTAGTTTTTGTATCTGGTATTTGTACATTCAGACCGGAATATGGAAAAAACCCTCTTTTCTGATTGCCTCCATCAGGACTAAACAAAAACTGTGTATGAATGAACTTTTCTGCAACTTTACATGAAAACAAGCAGGTTTTGAAGTTTAGTTTAGTGATAGTGTTGCCCTCAGGTAACGGACCACACTTTTGTTACTCACACCTTCAGAATTAAGCTATACATGCCAGCAAAGCCAAGGAAATTAGCATATAAGGTACATGTCTTAGCTCACTCTGATGGTGTCCCACACAACGTTGAGATCTAGACAAGGAGAGCTGACCTAGCAGATGTGGGCCAAGTGGCAGTGTGGTCCTCCATCTGAAGATCTTCTCAGACAATTCAGTGTTCCTTTTGTACTCATTGTTGCACTACAGAGGATTCACACCTCTGGTTCTGTTCACAACAACAAGCGGCAACATGACGTGTATTAAAGAGCTAAATAAAAGAGTGAAAGGATCATATCCATGAGAAAACTGGCATGGTTTAGGAACCAACTTCCATGTAGTGAAGAGGTTTGATAATCTCTACTAAGCAACTACACTGGAGCACACCCAGGCAAAAAGCCTGAGAAGTGGGACAGTAAGCAATAATTGATTATCAATCAAAAATGGAAAATGTCAGCCCTGTTCAGCAGCTCCGTTAGTGAGTGTGGATGAATAAGAAGAACCCCCCCCCCATTTTAATGGACGGGGTTAAACTCTTTTTTCAAAAATGTAACATTTTCCATTATCAGGGCCTTTTAAACTTGTTGTTCACATATGACTTCCTTCATTGTTGCTATCTATGTGACCGCTCACTTCAGTTCATTTACACTGGATGTTTGACTGCTAGAGCTTCTGAGAACCTTAATCAGTGAAGCAGGAAGTCGCCCCACCATCCTGACAGCAGTTTGACAGCTTTGATCTCCAGCATCACACAGCATTTTTTGTCCAGTATTTGCTCACACTTCTGAAGTGTGTGGATGGAAAGGTGAAACTGGGTGTTCAAACACAAAGTATGAGAAAATGACTTCTTCAGATTAGGCAAATATGCATCCTTTTCATGGACACTGGGCTGGAAAATTGCTCTATGCTAACAATTGCAATACTGAAACTGTCAGACAGGAATAAAAGATATATCATTTTATATTATCACTGTCAAAAAACATTTAAAAACTAATTTTGACATTGTTGCCTATAAAATTGTTTTAAGCAAATTTCTTACACCAACATTATTGCATTATACTACTGTACTAGCAGTACAATATAATTATACAATCTACAGTATTATAATGTATTTGTTACAATAAATACACCCCCAGCTATTAGAAATAATGAATATGAAGTGAGACTGTATGTTTTAGCAACATCACTAAAACAAACAAACAAACAAAAAATGACTGAATTGAGGGGGTGAATAGTTTGAGTGTTTATGTACGCCATCAAATTATTGTGTAAAACAGTTTTACATCATTTTAATTCTTCACTGATTCATTAATTTATATTATGGAATCTGCTTTTTCTTCCCTGTGTTTAATGTTGGACCAAAAAACATACGTAGGTCTGCAATACGCCCTTCAGAATCTTGAGATATAGTGGATTCACAACGGCCTTGTTAAAGATAACCACGTATCGTGTATAATGCATGTAGAAGAAAATGACATAAAATGAACAGGATCATTTAAAATGCCTTTCAGGTAATTGTTTTAAAAAGCTGCTTTGATTTTGCTAACAGAATTTATGCTTTGCTTTATACATTTCCTGGAAAAGCGATCCTTAGATAGCAGGTTTTTCTGTGGATCTAGGAAGCCCAAATACAGTTAAAGGCAATTGCCAACTCATCCTCTCCTGCTTATCAGGCTGTCCGCACATATTGATCGGAGAACCTCATCAAGATGTTTGTGCGAGAGAGGTAGAGAAACACTGACTATTGGCTCCACCCCACACTACCCACCCGCATACCTCAATGTCAAAGCCAGTCAGGCTTATTTACTATCACAGCCTTCTCTTCCTCTACAGATTGTGTGGGTTAATAGTTTTGTGATTTGGCTTTTTCCTTCTCCATATTCATTAGGAAACAATTATTTAATTATTCCAGGAGCAAAATCATTTCTTGCATTGTTTTCCCCGGCTGTCAGGTCCAATTTTTTGTGCAGTCTGTCTCCAGTCTATCAGCGCCAGTGTAGAACTTTGTTTATTAGAGGGATGTAGCACCCATCTAACCTCAGCAGCTAACCATTATAGTGCTCTTGTGTCTGAATGCAATCATAATCTTACAGCAATTTTCCAATGTCTAGTGTGAAGCAAAGAAGGGCAAACTCCATTATAATCCAATTAACTTCAGAAGAAATGTAGGATGAACAGGTGCCTACAAACCTCTGGAGTGTATTTTCCTGTGAGTGGAAAAATCTTTGTGATTTATTTGTTCCTCAAACAAGCATGGAGGCTCTGCTGAAAGGATTTCAAACTTCCATTCCATATCATGTTTGTGTTTGTTAGTAGGAGAGAAAATATTCAGATCTGTAAGTAGAAAAGAATGATTTCTCAAGTTGCTCATGCCTTTATTTGTATTTAAAAAAAGCAAATGGTCACAAAATTGGTGGAAAATTGTGCATCTTTAGTGCAAAGCCATACTAGAGTGTGGAGTCATATTCTAGCCTTCATTAGCTCGTTACTAAACTGTGTTATGACCAGTTGACCTATTGCAACAGAAGGTCTACAGAGATATTATTTATTGTCATTAATAACTGTGTAATAACATATTTACACACAAATAACCATGTCGCCACTTGTAATGTATTCACTTTATTGGGGCAGCTGGCAGCCAAGTGGGTAGGGAGCTGTCCTGTGATTTGCTAGTGGCACCAGTGTGGTACACTTGAACATTTAACCCTTTCACTTGTAGATTGGGTTAAATGCAGATAAAGAATTTCATACTGCACTGTGGTGTGTTCATGCATGTCTATAAGGGCCACTTTATTTAACTTGGCTTACATGAACATAAATCTCAGCAAACACCCTAATACACCCTGACACTGGTACCTGTGCCACACACAGCCAGGTTTGGGTCACTGCTGTGCTGAGAATACTCCACCTCTCTAATAAAATCTGACCAACTGTGGTCCTGTGGTCAAAAACTGGACACTGATAAATGAGAGAGAGGCACATGGACAAACTGCCAGGAGCCTGAAGGATGACAGAGTGTATTGTCTGCATAATACTACTGCACTCCACAAGTTGAGTATTTTATATATTGCCACATTTTTTAAATCATTATTAAATTGAAATATAGAAATGGAGACTGAAATATGAAAAAATGATCAATTGATTTTGAATGTAAGTCTAAGAGGGAGCATGCTTACTAGCACCAGTCAGTGATATCTGGTACATTTAAGCAGCCAAACCTTTCCCAAATCCCTCTAGCCCTACACCTTATGCACACGGACTGGGTTAGGCTGGAATTACTGACAGTTGGCACTTTGGGTAGTTTCAGAACATCTGGAAGACTATTTATACTTTGATAAACAGGTAGTCCCTGGAGAGATTGCTGAATGACCTGCTACCTCTTAAAAAAATGAACCTTGTAGTGGCAGAAAAGATCTTGTAATGAAATTTTGGGGACAACACCACTGTAATGTTTAAATAATATGAAAACAATCTTAACATGTTAATTGCAGTCACTCAGTTATCTGATAAAATGTATGTTAAGCTAAAGTATAGTCTGATGTTTTAATTTTTCTTTTTTTTTTTCTTTTGATACTTTTAATCACAGATCAACATGCTATATCGAGTTTGTTTTGGGAACTTTTCAGCCATGTTAACTTCTGTTAAGTCTAAATGCCAACAATATGTGTTCATTGTTTATTGGACAAAATTGTCAATCACACCATCGCCCCCATTTAGAATTCCACCATCACAAGATGTTGGATTGTTATATTTTACATTCATCCTGATAAATCTATGCTCCCACCCCACATTTATCCCTCATGGATATCTCCAGATATTCTCGTCACAAGCTTTGTGGCCCCACAAGACTTCTTAGAATTTGCTGGGCTGAAGGTACCTGATAATAGGTGCCTCAGGCAAGCTTAGACAAACTAGTAGAGGGCTTATGGCTTCAGGTATAGGATGGTTCCTGAGAAGTGCTGTCTTAATGCCATGTGAACTCATTCCTGTCACATTAAAACCAACCCTTGGGGAATAAAGGCCATGTTGATAAGTGCTGCACTTTGGTGAGGCTTAAACTACATGCTGATATATTCTCTGGACCAGCTCAGGAAAGCTATGGAAAGCTAAGGTAGAGTTACAGCTCTATGTATAGATGTTTCCTGTAGACCTTCTTAGAGCCTCTTGAATTTGTTCCAGTCAACCAATGTTTTAGTTTAGTTCTGAGGACTCTCAAATTGAATGGCATATTTTCCAGACCAATACAATTAAAATGAGGGATTTTGGCGAGCATGTGAAACTGATTTAGGGTCACCATTTTATTAAAAACTGTTATTAGTTAATTAGTTGAACTTTGACCATGGCGCACCTTGACGCACTTTCGCTCGACCAACTGAATCAAACCATTGTAGCAGGATAGGGTTCTGTCTGTCCATTCAAAACACACACACACACACACACACACACACACACACACACACACACACACAAAGCAGGTAGGCATGTAATGAGCATCAGCAACAACATATATTATTATTGCTGTTATTATTAAAATGTGATGTAGCATACAATCAATGTTGCATTCTTCTTGTGAAGTGACCTTTAACTATGAATGTAAAATATAGTCTTCTTGACCTGTCCATTATATTTTTTTAAGTTGCTCTTGAAAATCTCATGGCCCCAAAGTTTTTTTTCTTCATGCTAACAGAGCTAGTGCTAACAGGGCTAGTGCTAACCGGGCTAGTGACCGCCAGCTGGAACATCAGAACAGGAGAGTTTTTTTCCACCCACTTTTTTGCGGCCCGCTGCCCCTTTCGGTCTGAAAGCCCCTTAAAGCCTTAAAGCCGATCGAACCTGATGATACTGAACTTTTTGTCACACACTTGTCCCTACATTTCCTGTGTTTGACACTCTCACCGCGTTTGACCAAGCTCTCGTGCTTAAAGTGCTTAGATTCAGTGGCGATTGCTGTGTTACCTGCAGACTCCGTCCCACAGGTTTTACAGTGAACACTGTGCAAAGAGCCATTTCAATAGCGGAGTCACTCGAAGTCTTTCAACCATTCTTTCCAAAACCTGTATGCCTTCTTTTCGGCGGTTGAATCAACATTCACCACTTGGTCATTATCATAAGTGCCATTATTTGTAACTTTAGGTGGTTTGGAAAGAAATCTGCCAGTGTTCTTTTCTTTTTCCCACTTTTCACCTCTTCACATTTACATTTGCCTGCTGTAGTTAGTGCAGTCACCTGACTGAGTGATTGACAGCTACTATTAACCAATCTAAGCAATAGAACGGTCACCATATCAGGATTTAGCACACAGGACACACATTTACTGTTAACATTTTTGTAGAGAAATTAAAACAGGTCGCATAACAACAATTACACAAACTCGCACCAATGGTCCCAAATATATTTTGAGGTCGCATAAATGAAATTTCGGGAGAATATGCGACCAAAGCGGCCGCAATTTTGAGCCCTGTGACGTGTACTTTAAGATCAATCTTATGACTAATATCTTGTACATATATTTGTATCATATATTTTTTGGGAGAAATCAGTATTGAAACAACTGCATGTTCTGTCCTGCTTATGATTAAATGAGAAGAAATCAAAGAAAAAGGAGAGGCCCTTCACCCAAGGAATTGAGATTTTGTGCATGAAGGTAGATGAAAGCACGCAAATGTGAAGGTTCTTGTAATGACAGGAGTGGATCATTTTGCAAAGCAATAAAATGCCTTGCGCCAAGGATATGAAAAGCCACTCCAGTGGGGGACGTTTTGAAAGCCTGTCTGCTCCCGACATAATTGAGAGCATTATTATTTGGCAAAGAGGCCTGAAAATAGAAATAACCTCAGCAAACAGAAAGGATGTCCCCACTTTTAAACTTTAAACTGAGTTCTTTACAAGGAGGTAAAAATTGATTCGTCTTATGCTGTAAGACTGGCCGACATAAGGAAAATCTACGTTTCCTTTCATGGAAATGCAAATTATATTTTTCAAGTTACAAGACTGAAAATAACCTCTCATCGGTTATAAAAGTCATAAAAGTACATCCTCAGCTGTTGTTGTTTTTTCAGGGGTGAAAAGTGTAGATAGGTTCTTTAGGCATGTCCAGATAAAATGCCTTCGATTAAGGTGAAATGACTGTGAAATTGTTTGCAGGGGTTGAAACAGCTAACAATGGCACCAATGAGGCTTGTGAGTGTGACAGGTCAGGGATAAGAAAAAGACCCTGGTGGCTCAACGTAGATGTAAAGGTTCATGAGGTGAGAACTTTGAATTTAAACCCGAAAGACAAACACAGAGATTTCCAATTGTTTCAGATAGACCAAACAAAGAGATTTCCAAATGATCCAAATAGAACTCTTGGTTATTTTGGCTTAGATGAAATTCTTATTGAAGTGAACCTGCAGAGCACAAACAGAAGCTCAAGGAAATATAGATAAGGCAGTTAGAAATCTCTAACAGTGTTCTCTTACACAGTTTAAGGGAATCCACAAGAAAATAACATTACTATGATGCAAGATATTAAAATATAGATCTTAGTTTTTGTGAATTAGATTAGTGCCCTTTTTGTCCAGCCCCATGTTTTGCCAGTAGATAAGTTTATTTACAACAGTCGGCCAATACACATCTTCTTAAATTATAAAACAGGGGTTTACAAAAAAGGAAAAATAACATTTCATCATTCATTCATCTGTTCAAAGCTGTTAAGAGAATAAGTTAGTAAGTCATGACTTTTATATCAATGTAACTTTGGCAACAATACTGGAACCTGTGCAGTGATAGGGAACTGTGATGCCAAGATGACATTTCTGATAAGCATGAAGGCTACTGAGTGTCCCACACCAGCTGATAATTGGGATAAAATAAATGGTCAACAGTTAAACCTCTATATATACTACAGTACTGGGACACGTCTGTCTTTCAGGGTTTGGGCTAGGACCCATACTTCCAGTGAAGGGCAATGTTAATGCTTCAGCAGACCAAGACATTCTGGAAAACGCTATTTTCCAAGTGTGTGGAGAAAAGTTGGGGAGGAATCTTTTCTATTCCAGCATGACTGTGCCCCAGTGCACAAATCAAACTCCATAAAGATGTGGTTGGATGAGTTTGGTGTGGAAGAACTTGCCTGGACACACAGAGCCCTGACCTTAAACCCATCCAACACCTTTGGGATGAACTGAGGACAGAGTGTGCGAGCTAGGACTTCAAGTCCCACATCTCATAAGTGCTGTACAGAATGAATGGACACAAATTCCCACAGAAACTCCAACATCCTGTGAAAAGTCTTCCAAGTAGAATAGAAGCTGTTATTTATCCACATATTGTTTGTCAGAAAGAATAAGAGCAGAGATACAACATAAATATAGTGTGCACATTAACAATAATCCCTTGAGTTGAAGGGCAGGGTTAGGCTTCATTCAATAAACATCAGCTCCTGCTGTATTCTGTTACAGTTTGGGGTTATGCTAGTCCTGGTTGTTATAGAGGGGATAAACATTAGAGATACATACTGGATATACTGGAGATATAAGGAAAATGGATAAGTCTGCTGGGGTCAAGGTCACCTTTAGCCTTATCTGGAACCCCCTGTTTGTATTTTCAGTCAATGCGTCTATGTTTTTACTGACCTATTGTTTGGTTCAATGTGCAATCAACACATAAAACTGATTTCTGGTGATTTTTCTATCAATAGAAAATAGACAAAAAAGGTATAGAGGACATCTATTATGAATATTTAAAAACAGCAGCCAGTTCACTCCCAGAGCTAGGAATTTTATAAGGTGAACACAGAAACCCAAAACTTTGTTCTTAAACCTAGATAATTGTATAACTCTTGTTATTTTTGTAATAGTCACGTCAATGTATTTCAATTTAATCATCAAAAAGGATAATAAACAATCACTAAAACTCGAAAGAATTTCCCAATCCAAATGGGATTTTGGCTTCTGTTGCCTCTCTGTTCTTCCTGTTAAACCCCCCCCCACCCATTAACTGGTATATATGGGCTCTGTCCAATCTACTATACATTGTGATACACCATGTAAACAGAATATTTAATTAACATCAACAAATGACCAATAAATACAAAGTGTTTGTAGGGTATCAAAATGCTCCATATAGACTAATCTTTCTCCTTTTTTGATGATTAGAACACGTGTCTTACAGCTGTCAGGCTGGGTCTGGGAAAGACACACACACACAGACTAGAATACTCACAGAAGTTTTTTTTTAATAGGGTATTTTTGGTACGCTGGGCTGGCACGCACTATCACACACATTTGAACTTATGCTGCCTTCACGTGCTATTGGAAATTACAAGTGTGTTGTTTTCAAACGCTATTATTGTCGTAGTGCTAATTCATCTGCTACATCAACGAGAGGATGGTGTATGTTACTACATTGTGTAGGCTGCAAACTACTCACTAACAACAGCAAAAACATTTAGAAGGGTGCAACGCTTACCATTTACGATTTTTGAAAGGCCTTGTTGAAAGGTAAAATTTGATCTCATCTCAGCAACTTGTGAATCAAACATTTCTCACAATTCCCTAATTGAAATTACAATGTGTTCATTTGTAGTTTTCAAGTCAGTTTCTGGTATTTACCATTTACATTTACACCATTTAGCTCATGTCCTTATCCAGAGCGACGTACACCGGTGCTGAGCCCCGATCCTGGAGGATGTCAGCCCTCCGCTCTGTATGGAACCTACAGCTTTCAAGAGCTCGAAACTTGTGCTCCATGCTTCCTGGAGCTCACTCACCATATCTATTAGTGTAGAGCAGCATGTTATGTTTTGGGTGAACACGCAAAGATTCACTGGATTGGCTGGCCATATCTACACACTCCTGCCAACATGCAATCACATGACATAGACCATTAACTCATATGTTGAACTAGACACGAGACAGGTGGACTTTAGGTGCCTAGCAACTCCTGCTGATGAGCTAACGAAGCTCTTCCTTTCATCTGGGTTGCCTAGGCTCCTAATGACCATGCACATATAGGCTATACACGTGCCCAGGGCTGAGTTACACCTAATACTCTAGTGACAGGCTCCTTTGGAGGCGTGGCTGAGATGTACCAGACGTGACAGCAGCATCTTTGGTGTGTCAATCATAAGTAAAGGATGTATAAATGTGTAAAATGACCTGTCAAAAGTTGTTAAAAGATTATTGCCCATAAAATGCCTACCATTTCAAGGCAAGTGAAGTACGCTATATGGACAAAAGTATTGGGATGCATGACCATTACACAAACAGAGACTTTAATGGCATTGCATTCAAATCCATTGACTTTTATATGGAATTGTTCTCCCTGATATAACAGCTTCCACTCTCCTTGGAGGATTTTCCACAAAATTTTGGAGTTTCTTTGGAAATTTGTGCACATTTATTCTGAGGAGTATTTATGAGGTCGGACACTGATGTTGGACGAGAAGGTCTGGCTCATAATCTCTGTTTCTGTTCATCCCAAATGTGCTGGATGGGGTTGAGCTCTGCCCTCACGCTTCACAGGCATCACTATTCTATGGTAAGCCATTTCTGCTCGTATCATCACGATCAATATATAACATTTATGTTTATTGTGGACACTGTTGGTTAAGTTCTTTAAGTTAGTTAAGTTCTTGGCCATGGTCATGGCTCGCTTGCAAACGAGACTACAGTCTCAATGTGACTGTCCAGGTAAAATAAAGGAAATAAAATAAATCATCATAATCATCATTATAATCATCATATTCATCACCAAGTTACGTTTATCTTATTTAAAAAACTCTCCCTGCAGATGCCAGACCCATCATTTTTGACCCAGCCTAGTCTTTCTTGCCGCCAAATGAAAAATAACAGTGAGGATTCAGAGAGAATATACAATGGGCTGCACTTAGAGTTAGAGTGGAGTACGCTTTGAGGGGCCATGAGCTCTTTTGCTCTCTTCCTGCTCGCGTTTGATCATAATGTATGGGCCGAGCTCGACACCACTGACCCCATCCCCAAATGACCTTAAGGGACTGCTGCCAGAGTTATAGAGAAACTGTGGATAACTTGTGGAAAAAGAACACCACAAACTCTGGAGTGGTCAGGCTTCATCAAATGCACTTAACCTGTGTTATCACCCAGGCCATTATGATAACTCTGCATAGCATATGGGCACGAATTCAAACATTTCTAATACCTCACTGATCCAATATAGCCGTTGAAGTATAAGTAAATAACCTTTCGGTTTCTGGAATTTTAATGCCTGTAAAATGACCTTAACTTTTGGAATATAAGGTATATGATCCACTTGGCAACCTGCAGTAATGAAGCCCTCAGTTCATGGACACAAAGCCAATCAAGGTAACCTTTGCCAAAAATATTATCATAATTTGTCATACTACATTTTACTGACTGCACATTTTTCTTTAACCTATTCTTTTTTCAGCATATTCTGTTGTGTAAATGACATTGAGGTCCAATCTTGAGGGAAGTTAAAACAGAAGAAGACTAAGAATTGAGACCTAAGAGGTCGATGAGCAAACAACTCATCCATTGCAGGCAGTGCGGAAACGCAGTGGAGGTTGTATGCCTAAGGGATCAGCGCTAAACACAGCAATTTACTTTGATCAGCAGGACAACTTATGAGACCTGTCTTCAAGGGAGTCCTCTCTTCCATATTCATGACATGCTGTGGCTTCTAAGCTGAGGAAACACTGGCAACCCACTGGGAAGTGATGAGGATCTGAGGAGAAATGAGACACTGGGTTTACTCAATTTTAGTGCTTATACTAATGACAGAGAAAGTTCGAATCAGCAGAATGACATTGACATATTATGGAACTTTACATTCATTGACTCCTCTCTGTTAACCCTCCTCTTGCCAATAATACCACTTGCAGTTGACTGTGGAATATCCAGCTGGGCCAGAATCCCACAAACCCTCTTATTATAAAGATGCTATACTTTTACATTACCACGCTTTAAGTCACTGAGTCACTGGGATTTTCAGATTGACCAATTTGGTTTAACAAAAGTTCATGATCTGGAGCTTGATCTTGTATACCTGTGATTGAAACACCTGTATTAAAACCAAATAAATAAGAGGTGTGCCTCAGTATTTTCCTAACCATTAATTCTACAGATGATGCCATCACCACCACATCCTTCACCTGACCTTCACCAATCCCCTTTTGTGTTAATATATATAGTGGTACCTTGACTTACTAGTTTCCCAAATTACAAGTTTTTTTGAGACACGAGTCGCCTCTCAGCCAATTTATTGGTTTGAGTTGAAAGCTAAATTTCGAGATACGAGCATTTGTGCTAGTAGTTATTCTGCAAAATGATGAGCACGAAGGACAGTGCTGAGAAGAAGCGGATGATGTGTATTGAAGAAAAGAATGAAATGAGAAAAACATGACCAAGGTGTGCGTGTAGGTGCACCTTACAGATACAGAGGGAGACTTTCTAAACAGTCAACAGCCAAACTTTGCTTACTCTCCTAAAACTGGCCAATCATGTCTGATAGTAACCTGATCTTACTATTAATCCTCAGGAATGATAGCAAGCGGGGGAAATTTTATGGGACGCAAAGAAAGAATGAAAAAGAAGGGCTATAAATATTATCCCTAGCCTTTTGAAATGAGATTAATTTCTTATAATTATCCATGTAAGCACATTCTTAGGGTTAGCTGCATGAACCTTATGTAGCATGTCTGCTTGGAAAGGGATCAAACAAAAGATTCAAGATCAAACATTAAACAGACTTTAAATATTAAACAATCAAGATCTTACAGGGTAGCTTTGAAAGTCATTTCTATAAATACATATCTTTTTTTGTATGATCTGATTCGGTTATAGAGACACCCTGTAAAGAGGATTGAAATGAAGATGTTTGATATGGTTAAGCAGATAGGAAAACTCAAACACCACGTGTGAAATGATGACCAATTTAGAGGGCAATACAAGATGTAAGAGTGCAGACTGTGCACAGCACTGATGAATGTCCTGTTTATGCCTCAATCCAATTACATTGAGATCAATTCTCAGTGCAATCATAACAGCTGGTTAATTTTTCTGATGTTACACACCAGTAAAAGACCACTAAGTTGATAGAGAAGTTCAAAAGATCCATCCTAAACACACTAGCCTTAATTTAACTTGAATATAATCTTAAATTGAAGGACAAGGTAAGCAAATCATGGAATGTGGCATTAGTTTAAATGTCTCATCCAAAACGACCTTAATATTTACTAAATAAAACACCTGCCTGACACTAGAGAACCTTTGTTGATGCACTGGCCTTGACTACAGCATACAAAATGATGATCAGAAGGCAGACATTAACTCTGAGAGGTTAGTATGGTGGCATGTGGTTTTTAGTTCTGGAGTGAATTCCCGAACGCCTCACTGCGTGACCTTTTACCATTGCCTGTGGATGAGTAGATAAACAAATAAATAAATAAATGGTGTCCTCACTGTTGCGATGAAGAGTGGGGTTCTTTTGTGGCTTCTGAAATGAAACTTCAAAAGTATGCCTGGAAACCAGCTTGGCACTCCCATTTTTTTTGCATCCCGATAAGAGGAGGAATCTAATCATTTCTGGAGAGTGATAAGAGGAGCTGTCACAGCAAGTTACAGTGATTGAGTGAAGTGTTGCCTCAAAACATGGTTCATGTGCAGCCAAAGACCTCATTTATTGCGAAATAAAAAGACAACTGTTTCTTTGATGTACCCGCTTTGGTCATTTGTTACTGTCCAATTACCTGATTTATACAGGAAATCGAAATGCAGCCCTGCCTTTTTGAGAAAGCAGTAATGAGAAATGATTCGATATAATTATTCGATAGTGGATAAGGATGCATGAAAGCCTGAAGAAACTAAGAAGGTCAATATAGCATATGTTGCCTAAAAATGGACCATTTTGACTCTTTCCCAGTGCCCAAAGCAAGCTCCATAAGGAAATTACTTTGACTGGCCCGCACAGATCCCTGACCTCAAACCCATCCAACACATTTGGGATGAACTGGAACGGATATTGGGAGCCAAATTTTCTCGTTCAACATCAGTGTCTGACCTCATTTTTGCTCTACAGAATGAATGGGCGTAAATTCCCAAAAATATTCCTTCCAAGAGGAGTAAAAGCTGTTATAGCTGTAAAGGGGGACCAAACTTTAATAAAATCTATTGTTGGTGCAATGATCAGGCATCCCAATATTTTGTCCATGTATATAAATGAATTAGACATTGTATATAATTAGATATTGCCGCTGTATGGTGGAAACTTCATAACTCCACTTCTGGTCTTTGTTGTTTTCTTTAATAAATTGATATTATTGGTCAGTCTTCATATAGGTCTGTAAAGTATAGAAATTATTAACCAATGAAAAATTATACCAACTTTGATGAAAAAGTGTACATTTATGTAGAATATACATAAGTTTCCTGAAAAATTGTTGTTTTGGACATATGAGGTTTTGGCCCGACAGCAACTATATATATATATATATATATGACTATTTAGGCATTTCTTTGTGTTGTTTTAATTTTAGACTCGAACACCTTGCAAAATCTAGAATGCACATTTATATTCAACATTAAATTTTTTGGCACATCATTTAGGGATTACACATCAATATTATTTCATGCAAAAGGTATATTTTTATGACTGGAGCAAGTTAAGCTTAGTGCATCCAGGCCCTAATGCATTCTCTGGAAAGCTTTATGAAAACCAGTGTACTGATGCTACTTTCTTTTTTCAACCTCGCATTGCCATAAAAGACCTTTTCAGTGTACAAGTGTCATATGTTCCATTAATTTAGACTATACAGATTCTCATTTAGACTGATCAAATATGGATGTCAATCCAGTTAACCACTGTAATGCGCAGTGGTAAAGCAAATTCCCATCATAACTGATACTAATTACAAGCTGCAAGCCATATCCACATGAGTCAGATGCTTGAAATGACTGTGATTCAAAATGGAACGGGTAGAATAGGCATGATCTGAATCTGCATGATGTGAGTAAGTGAGTCTAGTGATGACTCAAAAAATATTTCTAAAGGCACCGGTTAATCTGTTCAGTGCTACTGTAAAATTGTACCCTTCCCATAGATAGAACAGAAGTAAATGTCAGTTGAAGATGTGTCTGAATTAACTTAAGAGGCAAAAAGCCTAGCGTTCAGCACTTACCCAAATCCTTGCAGGTCCTTGTTTGTTTTATTGGTTGTAAAAAACAAGTGCCTTGCTTTAGAGGACACTTCATTGTCTCTCATGCCATGTGGATGCAGTTTGGATAAAAACCTTTGCTATTCCAGCATGACTGTTATCCCAATGCACAAAGTAAAGTCCATAAATACGTGGTTGGATGAATTTGGTGTGGATAAACTTGATTGGCCAGCTCAGAGCCCTGACTTCAACCTCATGTAACCACTTTGGTATGAACTGGTACAGAGATAGTGAGCCAGACCTTCTCATATATGATCTACAGAGTGAATGGACACAAATTCTCACATAAACTATAAAATCTTGTGAAAAGCATTCCAAGCATACTTGAAGCTGTTATATCTTTTAAGGGGAGACAAACTCCTTATTAATATCCCTGTCTGTATAATGATCAGGCATCTTAATGCTTTAGTCCATATAGGGCATGTATCTGTGAGAGGTTGCATAGAAAAGTCAACACATTAATCTACTGTGCACAGCTAGAAGAGGACTGTGCCTTTAATAAAAAACACCAGTAGTATACAGACTGTCCTCTGCAAAGTGATGTTGAAATACAGCCTAAGAGGCCAGACAGGTTATGTTCCATTAACAATCTGATGGGACAAGGCTGTTTGACTGATATGCAACATGGTTGGCTATAGTGCTCTTGGCAAGGCTGGTGTCCTACATGTATAAATAACTGTGTTTGGTTTAACTTGTTTTTCAAATTAATTTGGTTGGTACTCTCGCCCTCCACAGGTAAACAAAATATTATCCTCACCAATAGAGTTCTAACAGAAGTTTCCATCTATTCCAATGCAATGTTATCCCTGTTTGTATAAAATCAGGTGTCCCATTACTTTTGTCCATATAGTGTCGAATTAATCAGAGCCAGGTTTTTATGTAGCAAGAATTACTGTGTCTTCGCTAGGTTAGTTTGACAGCTTACAACTTCTTACCCTGCTTTGTTGGATTGCCACCATGCGCTGTCACACAAATGGTAGCAAGTGAAAAGCACAAAACATGATGAAAAATAACTGCAGCACATTTTTCCCCCATCAGTTAGAAGGAAGAGTCTGCACACACCTGAGGTAATCGTTATTGCTGTTCATTTATAATCACTGGAGACCACAATCTGCAAGACGCTTTCTCACTTTTGGACTCACTGTAAATCAGATACTGTATATCTGCACTGAGGCAAGTCTCTGCATCTTGTTCTTTACTTGTCAGATGCTGTTGCAATCTCAACACTAGAAGTTATTCCTTTCCATTCTAGTCGCATACACAACAGCATCTGAAAGTAAACCAAATCGGCCAGTGCAGGAAAAGCAAACTGGCATTCTGATTAGTGGTGGATAGCTCCATCGCCAGAAGGTGTCCAGTCAGACTGTTTCATTAACTTCTTCTCAAGGCAGTTTGTGTTTTTAACAGCATGGGTGGACAGTGCACTATTTATTGTAGGACAATATAGGAGGCACCTGGATTTCTCCTATCCGTCCTTCAACGAATCACATTGGAGACACAGTCTAAAAGATTCAAGTATATTGACAAAGTGATGATATATATGTAGTAAGGCTTAAATAAGCGTCTTGAGTCCCCAAATGTATGAAGCTATATGATCTCTACTCTATAAATTTTGAGTCATGAGCAATAAACTGTAAAGAAACACATGAAGGATGCAGCTAGTTTCCTGTCATTTATATTTAGTGGTAGTGTGCCATAAAAGTATATTTTTTACAGGATCGTTCTTCAGTGTCCTCAGTCAAACTGTCACTGTGGTGCTGGATCGGGACTTCTAGACCTTTAGTTCAGACAATAAACCTCAAAACTTTTAAAAATCCTCACTGCTAAAATAAATACAATTTCTGCAGCAGTCCCTGTGGAATTCCTAGTAGTATGCAAATTGTTTGTTGTTTTTTTCCTAACACAAACACTAAATGGTTACACTGTGCAGAAACATCCATTAGATCCTATTCATTGGCCCCATCTAATAGAAATCAATAAGTAATCTGCTGAATCAACAAGTAGTAAATTACATTGTTATCCTCATGTATAAGGCCTTCAATTCAACTCCTGACAAATGAAAGAATGGAAGAAGTAACTTGGAAATTTTTGGATGGACAATTTTCCATTGTGTGTTTTAATATGTTTACAATTTACCTTCCAACAAAATGCTAACAAAATGTTAAATACAACATGCAAGAAAGAAAGTTACAAAAGTATGACTAAAACAACACACAGTATATACTGGATAGCTCATGTTTTATGTCATGTGATGAGATCAGTGATCAAGCCACTAACTGATAACTGTGGAATAAGATCTAACTAGAGCGCTCAACACAGTCTGAAGGACAATCTACATATAAAAAAGAATCTTTCCATTGCACTTCTTACGAATAATCCACCAGTTTGCTAAGTGTAATTCAATTAGCAGATGTGTGAATAGCCCATTCAAAGGATGAAAGTCCTTGGGTTTTAAAACAAGCCTTGCCTTTCTCCCGTAGGTGCAATGAAAAGCATCTCAATTTCTGCCTTTTAAATATTAATCCAAATAAATATTCAATGAGTCATCTTTGACCTCCGCATGAAAGTTTTAGCAGAACATAGCACCCTGCAGTTGCCAGGGCTTCAGATATTAATGTGATCCCTTAATGTCTCCTTCATAATGCTAACAATAAGAGCAGAGTCTAAATAAACAGTGATCCATTGTCCTAGGCATCTGCTGGGGTGACACTGCGGAGTTAGAGGACAAAAGATGAGGGGGGAGAAAATACGCTAGCCATCTGTTTTCAAAAGGTTGTCAGTTGTTGTGCTGTGTACATTAGCTATTCTGCATTCATTTACTAAACCTCATCAATGACTTTCTGAGCTGCCTGCATAAATGAATGGGATGTGAGGGAGGTGGGTATACATGCTTGTTCATCTTGTAAACTTCCCTTTGTTCCTCACTTACAGCGGAAACTACTATACCCGCACTACTTGAACTAATAAAATCCTCTTATGAAACACGCAATTGCTTTTGGCACACACATATTCCATTCGAATTCAAATGGTGTTGAACTATCTCTGAAAGTCTCAGAGAAACACAAAGGAGAGTTTTGTGATACTGAAGAAATTAGTCACCAACTCAGTGCTAATAAAATAACCGACCTTGTCATTACCGGTCCAGTGTATCTGTTTTTATACACACACATAGCAGTGTTTGGCCATCGTGCCTTTCTGAATTTGGCATTTCTGAAAATAAAGCTATTCACTGAAAATTGGAAATCAGCATCTGTGCCTCATACTCAGATGTGTGTGCATGAGACATGATAGATGGACATACACACCCCAGAGACATGGCAGGTTCCATGACGGCTTGTGGAGTGTGTGCATATGAAGCTAGAAGAGCTGCAGTTCACATGGCGGGGTGGGAGTGGGGGTGTCAGTTGTCCTGTGTTTGGATTAAAGTGATTGTGCACTCTCACACTTCTCTTTGATTAAACTAGTTGTTTGTGTTTAACTTCAGTAGTGTTTTGACCCTTGATTCAATTCTGTGTTTTGGTTAATGTGAATAAAGACTATTACAAATGTAAATCTGCACCTGCACCTCCTACCTAGACCTGGTACGACCACAACAAGTTCAAAACATTCTGTTAAAAAGTTAAGGTTAGGGTTAGGGCTTAACTATCAGACACTTAAGATATAGTGTTGCACTGAATAACATCACATATGCTGCAGCCAGCCCCCAGGTTTCTCATGTTCTATTACTTAAATATATGTACTTATGTGTACACTTAAGTTTGGGGATAAAGTTGGGGATAGATAAAACACACATCTGTCTTAAACTGCACTAAAATAAAAATAAAAAAACACTAGTTGGATATTCTTGCACATTAAAATGTTTTAAAAGAAAAACACACATCTGCTGTATAGAGCCAAACATCCAGCCATTAGACAATTATACAATCAATTGTAATGCAACACAAATCAGTCAATGGTAATCAAATAAAAATGATAAATGCTGTAAATAGAGTCGTTGCTTTGCAAGTCGGAGTTACGTTATTTTCTCTCTGAAATGCCACCAAAGTGCAACTCCTGTTTACTATAGCCACATGTGTTGACTGTGTTTGTTTTGATGAAGTATACACACACACACACACACACACACACACACACACACACACACACACACACACACACACACACACACACACAC
>JBBKCR010069131.1:0-10171 GCA_037577295.1 Ladigesia roloffi | reverse complement strand
GTGTTCTGCTGAGGAAACAAAGTCACCTTCAACTTGGATGCCCTGGGGGTAAGCAAATAAACATAAAATTTTCATTTAGGGGGGAACTATCCCTTTAAATGCAGAGGAGGAATTTCGCACTGTTCACACTATATACAGTGGTGTGTTCACGTAGATCACTTTCACTTTTCCTCCAGAAAATCTCTTAATACCTGAAGGACAAACGTCTTATCAGTCGAGCAGAATTTCCTAAGCTGTATTTGCCGCGGTTGCCGAGCAATTGTGGATAGTTTTAACCAGTTGTGGTCATTGTTTTTTTATTTTTATTCAACCAATTTTATGGTTACAGTTGTTCAGCCATTTTTGTGGCCATCATTTCATTGTCAAATAGACATTTTCAAAACATGGCTACTTTGTTTTAAATGTAGGATATTAAATAAGTCCTGGAAGTTCTTTTCATCCTAAATTCTTTTAATTCGTGACTCTCCCTCTATCTGTTCCTCATGCACACAAACACACATACATACGTACATACACACACTGTTCCTGTTAGTTATTCATGTTCATGTGCAGCAGTTGTTTGAATTTAAATATACAATATTATAATGTTGGATTGGATGAATTATAAAAAACACTTATTGGAAAATTTCATTTCCACAGGTAATATTGCAGTACAGCCAGTCAGCATAGGGATATCTTCCACTCAAGTCCATTTATAACTAAGACAAAATAGTATTAACACAAAGAAATCTGTAAATGAATCAATATCGAATCCGATCGAGAATCGAATCTTGACCTTGTGAATCGGATCGATTCAGTAAACCAGCAACAAAACCCAGCCCTATTAAAATGTTCATCTTTATATGCAACAATATTTGGCAAAGTGAGTTTATTTAATGCGCACATTGTCAAGTCGTTCTAAAGTTGGCCGGACTTTTTTCTTCTTCTTTTTGAGTCTCTGGTTGGTCCAATCACTACAGTAGACAATGATCTTTGATTGTGGGAAATACTGCGAACTCCTTTGTTCGGTATTAGTGGGGAGATTATGGGTGTGTTTTTGTTCAGGGTTATTTTTGGTGGGGGAAGGGTCTCACCATGGCTCCTTACGACTATTTACACTTTGGTCATTTATATGTTTAAATGCTAATGGACTATTAAGTAACATTCCCTTTTTGAATACTCACCTGCTGATTCTTGGATGGGATCTAAATTATGTTTTTGACCCAAACCTGGATCGCTCTAATTCTGGTAATCTGACTTAATCTGCCATTTCTAAAATATTTTCAGATTTTATGAAACAGAAAGATTATACTGATCCGTGGAGATTTCGTAACCCTTTCGTAGTTATCTTGCTTCTCCCAGGTGGACCATTCTTATTCAAGTTGATGAATTGATTACTGATTTTATTGATTGAACCCTTCTTGTCTTACCTAAAAGAGGTCAAATTATTTCATACTCTCATTAATGCAAGGCTTGATGAACTTACATCTGCGATTAGTAACCTTGATCAAAGATACACACTGAAACCTTCTCCGGAATTACTGAAGCAGTGTCTTGATCTGCAGTCGGAATTTGATCTCATGTCAACTAAAAGAGGCAGAGCGTTTATTATTAAGAGTACGCCGACAAGGCAAGTCGCTTATTGGCCCATCAGTAACGACGACAAGCCACTTCCGGTTTGATACCTAGTATTAAAAATATATATGACACTATTTCCACAGATACATTGGAAATTAATTCTCTTTAAATCATATTACTCCGTTTCAAGACTGAATTTCCCTACAGACAAAGCAAAATGAACAAATTTCTTCAGAACCTCTCAAACCACGTTATTCATACTGAGAATATTTGGGCAATTGGACTCCCCACTCTTGAGAAGTAATAAATGCTATTACAACTATGCAATCTAACAAAGCCCCAGGCCCTGACGTGTTTCTGTTTGAATTTCATAAAAAGTTTTGTCAGTAAATTGGCACCAACACTTATCTGTATTTAATGAATCCTTGGAAAGTGGTTCATTACCACCAACTTTAACACAAGCCACTATAGCACTTCTTCTCAAAAACTTCCTGTGGTTCCCACAGATCATTATCTCTGCTCCTCATATTATATCTGATGAGCAAAATAGCTTTATAAAGGGACGTGAACTGTTTAATACCCTTCACTGAATGTATTAAAAACATTCAGTTGAACATCCTGAACTTGGGATTTCTTTAGATATTGAAAAGGCATTCGACAGTGTAAAGTTGGAATATTTGTTTGCTGTTCTAATTAAATTTGGGTTTGGTGATGAATTTATTTCTTGGATTTGCCTCCTTTATTCGTCCCCTAAAGCCAGTGTTCATACCACTGATGTTTACTTTTGAGTATTTTGTTCTGCTTCGTGGGTGTCGTCCAGGATGCCCTGTCACCTTTGCTCTTTGCGACTGCAACTGAGCTTCTGTCTATTACATTAAGATCTTCCTCTCTTTTCAAGGGAATCACCTAACCGGAGTTGAATATAAATTATCGCTGTATGCAGATGATCTGTTATTATATGTAATTTATCCTACACTCTCCATCCCTGCGGTTTTAGGTATTCTGAAGAATGTCAGAACCTTTTCAGGTTATAAATTAAATCTGGAGAAAAGTGAGTGTTTTCCCATAAATACTGCAGCATGTCATCTTCAAAATTCTGATTTACCCTTTCATTTTAGTTCATCAGGTTTCAAGTACCTTGGTATTAACACGACACGTTCTCTGTCTGGCCTTACATCCCCTTATCGAAAGAATCACACCTGATATTCAGAGATGGGGACATCTCCCGCTTTCATTAATCGGCAAGATCAATGTGGTTAAAATTAATATCCAACCTAAAATTCTATTTGTTTGTCAATTCCCATTTTTTTGCCTAAAAGCTTTTTTGTCTCACTGGACAGGATCATTTGTTCTTTCATTTGGGGTGGGAAGCCACCTGGGGTTCGAAAAAATTAATGCAGAGATGCATGTTTAGTTGAGGACTTGTATTACCTAGTTTTCTAGCTTACTACTGGGCTGCTCACATCCAAAAAATCTCCTACTGGTTTAAATTTTGTGGACCATCTTGGTGAAAATTGGAACTACCATCCTGTAATGGATCGTCCATACCTGCTCTGATTTATTCATCTTTACCCATAAAACCCTCTCTGTATACAGATAAATCAAGCGGTTCTTAACACACTGGTTTCAGTTTAGACGGCACCTTAAATTTGTAACTGCATCTCCTTCGGGTCCTCTAAATAACAACCAATTATTTCCTCCACCACTTTTGGACCTAACATTCTCAGTATGGTGTGAAAAGAGTATAACATAATTAAAATATTTCTATATGAATGGTATCTTTGATAGTTTTTCCAATTTGTCATTTTGCTATGGCCTCCCAGTCACTCCTCTGTTTCGTTATTTTATCATTCGAAATTTCGTTGTCAAGTGTTTTCCTAATTTCCCATTTTTAACACCAGAACACGAGTGGGAAACCGTGCTATCATTTATTCCCCATCATAGAGGAATAACCTCAAAGTTGTATGGTATTATTTTGTCTTTTAGCAACCACTCAAATATTAAACTTAAGTGTGCATGGGAAGGGGAACTGGGAATAGAAATACCTGAGGAGCCCCTACCACCTCCTGTGCTCATCTTAGACTTATCCCATTTAAGGTCATATTCAGGGCGCATTTCTCCAAGTCTCGAATTTCTGAATTGTATCCGGAAGCGGTAGACAAATGTGATAAACGTCATGGCTCTCCTTGACACCTTAGAAGTATGTATTTTTTGTGCTCTGACTGAAGAGGTTTTTGGGCGGGCTATTTTTCTGTTCTTGGGGTAACACTATCCATCCCCTTTGATTGCCATATTTGGGATTCCTGATCTCTCTCTCACTCGCAATTAATTCCACACAAAATGATTTTTTTATAACTTGAGAAAATTAAGTACACGTTGAGGATGTACAGTAACATTTTTCCGCAAGTGGCAACCTTTCTTATTTTACTAATTTAGAGGTCCTGCTTGATTGACTACATGACCGTTATTATTAAATTAATATAGCATGTTTGTTGGTTGTGATGAGCAGAGTTGGTACACGGGTGGGATGAGGTTTGGTGGGGAGTTATTCATTGTTTACTGTTGAATACTGTTTATTTTTTATTTGATTTCCTTGTTTAATATCACAGTTTTGTTTGGTCCCCCTTTATTAATTATTATTTTTTAATTATTATCTATTATTTTTATTTGTTTTAAATGTAATTTTATTTATTTATTTTTGTGGGTGTGTTGTCTGGGTGTGTTTTTTTCTCTTCGTTTCTTAATTATTTTTTATAATTATTATTATTATTTACGTAAGCATATTTACCTAAGAAAAGGAAAAACAAATTGCAATTTTATAAGTGAAGCTATTGTTTTGTATATTTTTTCCAATAAAAAAATACATGAGAAAGAATTAATAAATAAAAACAATAACTTACAACAGGCACTGGGTGTGATGAGTTATTTCTCAGATCAGAGTTGTGCCCATGATGCAGAGTTACCAAACACCAGCAGCTATGAGCTCTGATGTGAAATTGCCATGAGCTTAGTCACCCTCTCTGGGGCAAAATCAAACTGTCGTATTAATAGACTGATCGTTACAGTATGACACTCAAGATTAAATATTAAATCAGCACTGAAACCATTATAGAAATGATGACTATAATTAAAATTGTAATTGAGTTTTGGGCTAGCTGGTTGCCTATAGTGGCAAGGAAGTTGTCACTATGACCAGAAGGTCATGGGTTCAAATCCCAGGACTGCTTGTGACACCACTGTGGTAACCTTGAACAAGATACCTGCTGGTCCATTGATGAATGGGTTAAATTCAGGAAAAACTGCAAACCAATTAATTTAAATCAAGTAATCATAATAATCAAGTACCGTAAATTCCGGACTACAGAAAACAACTGATTAAATGCTGTATGCTCTAATTTTAGAAAAAAAAACACATTTTGTATTGTACAAGCCACACCAGATTATAAGACACATGTATCTCACGTTGTAACATGAGAGATCTACACAGATTTTTGTTTACACCTTTAAACATTACGGTAACAAACAAATACATATTGCACATAAACGATATATCGAATTGCGTTTTATTTTATTTTAATAACGATGATAAGCTCTCGATATTTTTTGCTCGATATGGATTAATCTAAGAGACTAAACAAACACATCAAACAAATTAGACAATTCACACCGTATTATCCTCATTTATCCGACAATTCACACTGTATTATACTCAACCCAAATTACAATGAAGGCAATGAAGGGGTTATCAAAGTTTTCAGGGAAAAACAAATGTTCTGCAAACGTCCGGCCCAATTGAGATGCTTTTTTGTCCTACCGTCCTCTCTTGAAGAAAAAAAAAAACTATCTGGTTTCCTAGTGGCTCGCCATCCCCCTGGTTAGGGAGAAAAATCCGGTCCCATTTCATAAAGTCCAGCAGACTTTCAAAAATTTCCAAACTTGTGTTTCAGCACAGCAACCCACCTCCATAAGTTAATAGACACTCCAGTCCGCCCCTCTGCCCTGTTCTCTAAACATGTTTAAAGCTTATTTAACCTTGGTTGTCTCACTTTTGTTCTATAAATATGGTTTTAAAGCTTGTTTAACCTTGTTTGTCTCATATCTTTTACTCTCAGTTCATTGTGCCTGCTAGTTTGTTTTGTTTTGTTCTTTCCGCGCTGGCGCATGCGCTATCAACCCACTCTCTAGAAGAGCGCGGGACTAACAATCTCAACCTATAACATTTCCTGCTTTCATGCATGGACCAATAACAATTAACCTGATCATTTTGATTGACAATATGATCTATCAGTCAGCCAGGGTTAATTTGCATGAACCAATTCTCATTTCCTTTGCTTTGACAAGTGGGCGTTTACAGTAAACGCCTCCAGACAGCAGTAGGATGTGAAAGCAGAGTGTTCACCTGGAGTTTAAGACATGCAGGATCGATTTTAAAATACAGCAGTAGACCATTGTTGGTGATATTTGACCAGAAGATAAGAATATCTAGAAGAAAAGCCCAAATGAGAGCTTTGTCTGGCTTGAGATGAAACTGCTTGAGTTGTTTAGGAGCTGTGTTTTGGCCTTTTGTGCGAGTTTTCTGCTTCTCCGTGCCTCGTTTTAGTGGCGAGCTGCTGATTCGGACAGTGTAGCGCGAGCTGAAGCGAGAGTCAATACTTCCGGAACAGCACCAAAATCAAATTGGCGTTTCGGGAACCGGCAGGACGGTTTAGCGTGTGAATGATTTACAATTCTATTGTAAAAATAATGAGATCTGGATGTCTCGAATGGTTCTTGTACTAAAACATTCATTTTTATTATTCTGAGCTCACGGGGTTTGAGTGCTTTCAGCTCCATTCACAATACTAGGGCAATAAGACACTGCTTAATTCAAATATTTTTGACAGAAGCACATATGAAACACAGTATTTAATCCTATACTGCTGTGTAACCATAATTTTTAAACATTTTTTTTCTCTGGAACATGAAAATTCAGAGTTTTAGCTATGAAAAAGGTTCAACCTCAAACAAAAATAATAAAGTATGACATCTTTTTAATTTGGGAGATGCAAATTCCAAGATGGCCACCAGAAGTGTAACAGGTTAATGGACCCTTAAACTTTTGTGGCTTAAGTCATTGTTTGTACACTCCTAAAGCTGGCAGCATTTACAGCTTATATAGAAATATTTTTGCCATATCGCCCAGCTGTAATTGCAGGTGGTTTTTTCAAACAGTGTCTGTAACACGGCTACTTTTAAGTATACGTACCTATCAGTAACACACATTATGTTGCTTATGCTTTTTTACTGAACAGTTCACGAACATCATTCCTTATCTTCACCATGGGCATGCCTTACGGGGCCGTGCCCGCCTTGGGAATCACTCTGGCTCGTCCTGGGAATACGAGCCTCCGATCTGGCAATAAAACAGGTCAACCCGAAACAAGCCTATAAAATGTACTAAAGTAGCGGCTTATAGTCCGGAATTTACAATAAGTGTGACAGCTCCAATCTTAATGTGTCTTAATGTGCCTGCCTTAAAACAACGGCTAACACACATCTGGGAAAGCTTCTGGGACACGTAAGGTGGTCAAGAGGGAACACACCACAGAATAGGACACAGTGTGAACGATGTGAAATTCTTTCTTTGCTTTAACCACATTCACCAAGTGAAGCATTGGGCCACCAGTGACCGTGCAGATTCCAGGAAGCAGCATGTGGGTACGGCACATTGTTTAATACTTCCATCAAAAAAGCCGAACACTTGACGTAAATTACTTGCGGGGACGTAAATTACTTTTTCAGACATGCATACATGGCGCGCAGGTAAACAGCAGCAGAGCGGAGCTTACCAGTGGCAAAATGAGTTTACCCACCTGGATTTTTTCAAAAGTGTTTGATAAAGACGTAAAGTTAGCCATTAGCAATGTATGTCATGATGAAATCTCTCGAGGTGAGAGCAAGCAACAGCATTTTAAAACCACTAACATAATTAGCTATCTTAGGACACAACATACAACAGAATATGCCAAGTATGAGAAACTAAACAAGCCGAAGCCAACAACGTCCCCGCCACTCAACCAGCCGATTGTGAGTGATGCATTTAAATGACGTGATCCAGACAGCAGGGATAGCCAGTTTTGGTGTAACAGGTTTTACATTTTGCTGGCAATTATACAATATAATCAATGTATTAAAAGGCTACATTTCATTAAGCTGCTCTGATGTGTGTTGGTATGCCTGACCCCTCTTTGTTTGGAATCATTGTAGGTGACTCTGGCTTATTTGGGAAAGATGGCCTACAGTAGCCTTAAGTTCTCATTTTCCCAATATAGTTCACTTAGAATTAGTTATATTTCTACAAATGGTGCAAACGCTGCTAGATTATAGATAAAAGATTCCCATTCCCCTCCTATTCTGTGATCGGAAGTGATCGGCAATCGGCAGATCATGATCTTGGTGATCAGTAATTGGTGATCGGCCCCAAAACTGCTGATCGGAGCATCTCTACACTGTACTTTTCATAATGCCAAAAACACACAAGTACTGCAGCAGTTTAGTGTAAAAACTCAAATGTGCATTCATATACAACCCAGCTAGTCCATCACAACAGCTTCTAAATACTCAGTTGTGCATCAGCACATTGATAATCTAGCTCTATTGGCATACCAAAGCAGGAACTTCACATCCATTACCACACATTAACAGCAGACATCCCAAACTGGATTTCTTTCTAAATGACAGGCAGTTCACCAGCCTGCAGACAAAAACGTTTGGTTTACCATGCAATGCATCATATTAGGCTTCAGCTTTGTCATCAGAGAGACAGCTCAACAGGAAAACAATACAAGAGTTGAAGGGTGACTCATAACTCTACATTTCAGCTTGGTACTCCTTCACATGCTTGTACACACTTTACTCTAGATTCAGATATACATACATAATAATACAGCCTCAAACCGAGATCAACATTTGACTACTAGCTTGTCTAGGTGGGAAATAGGGAAATGTTTTACTGTTGAATGACTGTATACTATGTTTGGGCAGCTGGTGGCCTGGTTAGTTGCTTATGCGATCTGGTGGTCATAGGTTTGAATCCCCGGACAGGCAGTGGCACCGCTGATGTAACGTTGAGCAACTTGCCGTCCCCACCGACTGCACCCAGAGATCTGCACTGTGGCTGGCTGTCCCCTGTTTCACTTTGTGAATGGGTTAAATGCAGAGAAAGAATTTCACATTATTCACATTGTGCGCTGTGGTGTGTTGATATAAGATAAATGGACACTTTAGAATTGTTTTCCCATTCTATTGTACTTCTGAGCTTTTCTGAAGTTGTATATAAAATTACACTTGAAAGACACAGAGTGACTGGATTTAGCACAGCACAAGTATGTGATATGTTTGAATAAACATGTTTTGTCAGTATCAGATTACTGGTGATATGCATCATGCACTGTATTAGTGTTGTGAAAGCTTTTTTCCACAGTGCCCAGCCCAACAGACTAGCCAGCTGGAACTGTGTTATCATATCTGACTTCAGAGCTCAAATGGAGGAACACTAGTTTTTTTAAGCTATGGTATACCAAAACTCCACCTTTAAAACATGCTGAAATGTGGGAATTAAAGGATTCATGACTTTCTTGGGCATTTTGTTCATTCATGTATGTATTTAGCTTAATTGTTCAATGCAGATTAAAATAATAGTTTCAAAAGCTACCTTTCGTTCATCAGTGTGGTACTTACAAAACAAAGCTACAAAAAATCTATTTTAAAACATCAAAAAACAAAAACAAAAACATAATAATATGTAATAACACAGCCACCCACCCATTCAACCTGCAGCTCCACCCATTCACTAAGTGACTCAACTCTGACCGCCCCTTCTGGTGAGGCAAAACACAGGCCAGCCAATCAAAACAAATGTAATTTACATACTTTAGTCTTATAGAACCACAGAGTCACAAACACATCCTGTTTAAATCCTAAGAAGAAGTGTTTTCTGGAATTTGAGCATGCAAAACAACTGACTGCACATAAACCCACACAAATAAGCATCCGTCAAAAATAAAAGACAGCATACAAATAGTTATTCAGACAACTGGTTACATCTTCCTGTATTTCTAAGGTACTCTCATTACATTTCCAGAACCAAGAGAACATATGAGCCACAATATTGCAAACCGTCCAAAACAGCATTTTCACTATTCCTACTTTTCATCAAGGATATTTTGTCTTGAGAATGAAAACAGCAATTTCTTACTTTTTCTTTGGGTAAAGAGAGTAATTTTTTTTTTATTTGGGTCGGGTCAAAGAATCATGTTTGGTTGGGGAAAAAACTGATTCTAGTTTTAGAAGTATTTCTTTAATTTAAGAAGTTGTGTTTGTTATTAACTTGTAGAATCAACACATAACCCTCCTTCGTAAATTAGAATCTTTAATGTCGTTGTACAACGAGCTTGAATGCAGTCCACTTCAGTGCATGTCAAGTATATCAAATTCTATATAAAACAAAATATAATGGATATAAATAAAACATAGACATGTCTGAAAATATAAATCATGTACATCACACTGCAGCTGTGGTGCATTGTCAGGACATTACACGGTGGTCCCTATTGCATATGGATTTTTAATATAG
>JBBKCR010069100.1:0-10172 GCA_037577295.1 Ladigesia roloffi | reverse complement strand
GTGTGTGTGTGTGTGTGTGTGTGTGTGTGTGTGTGTGTGTGTGTGTGTGTGTGTGTGTGTGTGTTTGTGTGTTTATTAAGGCTGCACAACAAACTGTTTTGTAACAAATCAATATCATGGTATCAATCTCTGTATTACTGATTTTGATATAAATCAACAATATGCAAATGACCTTCAAAAAATGCAACAAAAGTCTCATTTTTAACCAGTAAGGGTGAATTAGTGCATGAGTGGGCGGGGCTAAACTGGTAATTGTAAACTATCATAGTCATGATATTTGGCAGTAAAATCGCGATACTGATGTTTTGTCCATATCGTGCAGCTCTAGAGTTTGTTCTCAGCAGGACAGGTGGTAACGTTTTAAAAAAGCACAAAGAGCTTGTAAAGCCCCTGCAGTGGCACAAAGTGATGCTGTGAATTATCCCCCCCACCCCACCCTCCCCCCACGCCCTGACCCTGTTTACAGTAATGCATTAGCGCAGGTTGACCTGGTGACCCGGTGAAAGTGCTACAGTTCAGTTGTGGGACGCCAGCAGCAGATGCGGAGGGTAGATGGTGGAGCTGCACTGTGGGAAAATCACACGTTATGGAACATCAGTGGAGAGGCGCTGTTATGTTCTTACAAAGCCTTTATTAACCCTCAGCGCAGGCTCGGTTATAACATGGCCTTATATAAAAGGACGTCCTTATTTGGAGTTTCCCTGACTCCTGGTCTACAGTGGAGCCTCAGACGTCAAAGGAGGATCTGTTTGATGAGTGTATGTCATGAAGAAGGTGATTTTATAAAAGCTGTCAAGGGGTGTGTGTGAGAGCGGTTGAGTGTGTAAGGGGTGTTTTGTGTGTAAGGGGTGTGTGAGAGTGTGGGGTATGTTGGGAACTGCAACAACACTCCGAGTGTAAAGACGACAGCGGATCGACTGTTGGTTGTGAGTTACAATGTTACACCATTCATTGATTTTACAGTCACATGCTGAGAGTCTGGATGCATTATATTATGAATCTTTTAGCTTAAGAATGAATTATTTGACGAATTAGTCGACTTGTTTGGGTTCTTTTTAAAGGTTGACGCAAGTTTGTTGCACATTTGTTGTTGCAGTCCCCAACATATCCAGTTGGTTGGTAACAGTGTGTTGAAAGATAGACATGCACTCGTTTCGGGTCGATATGTTTTATGCGCATCTCGGTGCATCTGTAACTAGAGTTTAGGCTCAAACCCTCGGACCAATCCCAGAGGCTCGTATTCCCGGGGGGCGGGGTCAAGTGAGTCCGAGTGCAACATAATCTGTGTTACTGATACGTACGTTTACTTAAAGGGCGTTACACACTGTTCGAAAAATAAAACCATTTGCAATGTGTATTTGGTTATGTTACCGTAAAGTTTAAAAGTAAAAAAAAATTATGAGTAAATATCTCATATTACAGCATGAGACTCATACGTCTTACATAATTGATTTTCTTTCTAAAATTAGAGCATGCGGTTTTTAATCAGGTGCGCTATGTAGTCCGGAATTTATGGTAGGTTTTTGCTTTGAGGGACTTTATTGTCGAGAGTTACACTGTTACACCATTCATAGATTTTACAATCCAGGTCACATGCCGAGAGTCTTATGCATTATATAATGAATGTTTTAGCTTAAGAATTAATTCTTTGACGAATGAATTGACTTGTTTGGGAACTTTTTAAAGCTTGACGCACTTTTGGATATAAAGAGGTGGCGGGAATGTTAAAAAGTAAATGTTTTTGTTCCCGTAACCTCCACACCTCACCTGCCTAGGGAAGCGCTGCCGGACTCTCGCGCCGGGCTGGAACTCGGCCAGCCTGTACAGATCTGCATAAAATATGCATAATTAAACGCCCCCTGTGCCCGTGCGGCGGAGAGAACAGGTCAATTGGGTTTGAGACACTGGTCATAAATCTTCACTTAAGGTCTGGAACGCTTTTAAAATGAACTAGGTTGGAGGAAAAAAAGAGAAAGGAATAATACAATGGTGGAAGTTTTTATACTGCAATCAAAGGCCTCATGCGGCGCGACCCGCTAATGGACGGCGGGGCTGGAGATGTTAACCACGGTTAACTGGGAGAGTCCAGGCCATCGGACTCGACTCTGTGGAACCATGCCGCGGTCAGAGGCCTCCGTCCTTCAGAGTGGAGTGAATCAGTCGGGGCCGAATGAAGTGCAGCCTCGTGTTGGAGCGAGCAAACATAATTTTCATATAGTGAAAGGCCTGAAAAGCCTTTGTGCCATTTTCTCAGCTCAGATTGCCTAATGAAAATAAACGCCTGTACATCTGGAGTTTAACGTCGCTTATAGATCAGCCCACAACCGCCTGAAGCAATTAGCATCGATTCCAGCCAGAAGCATGAAAACGCTTTGAATCCCGTATTATTTCACTGCAAGCTTGATTGGAAGTGTTTCCCATAAGTAGAGACGTAGGTTCTTTATCCGTGTTGCTTCCCATTTTACTTATTTTCTGTCAAATATTCAAATTTTTCGAATCTGTTGGATTTTAATGTTTAAAGGGAAATGTCCTTTCTGTTCTTATCAGTGAGAAATGAAAGCATAGGGAATGAAAACATGGTCTGGTTGGTTGGTTTTGTAGAACCACATGGCATTTTACAGGCTTCAAACATTCACTAGTAATCCAAATGAAACTATTGATTAATTAGAAATTATAGTTTGAAGGACGTATGTCACAGTTCTTAATATATCCAGTTGGTGGTTAACAGTGTGCTGAAACAGAGTTCTCTTTCAGGGCTGCTGTTAAAAAGCCTTTAGTGACAAAGTGTGTTAAAGTTCAGGCTACAAATTTTGAGACTTGAACTTAAATAGACACGAAGGCCAATGTCAACAAACACCAAAACAAATGCTGTCGTTATTAAAGTTTACTCTATATCTGTTGTACGTTGCTCCCCATTTCCTCTAGGGGGCGCTGTTTAATATATCATCTCCAGTTTCTGCACAAATGTATGCCCAGTATGTCCATTCTGGAGTTCTGCTCAAACGTCTCCAGTGTCTCCAGTGTCTCTGTGTTGGATGTGTTCTACACTGTTTGTGTATTTTAGTGCACTACTTAGGGAGCAGGGAGATGTTTGGGATGCAGCCCTGTCTGTGTTTGTCTCTATATGGTCCTTGATCAGAATTTAGGTCAGCGTTTATTTAATCATTCAGGATTTTTCTGATATCGGTTCCCTTAATTATGGTCAATATTGGACCGTTACTGATACTGAGTATCAGATCAGCACAGCTCTAACGGGAACTTGTGGGAGTTTTCCACTGGCTGGTACCAGCTCGGTTTGTTTCTACTTAGTCCGTTTTGGTTTCAAAGCTACACTCACTATGGTTAAAGTATTGCCTTCATGTAACTGGTTGCTATAATTGCTATAATGACCACCAATCAGTTACCTCCGATATGTACATGTGATCATTTAGTATCGGTTCAGCACGCTTGGAAATTTGACTAAGGGTGGAACCAAGAATGGTACCGGGTACCAGGTACTTGAATTTAGTGATGGAAAAGCAAAAGAAGCGAGTAGAGGCGAACCGAACAGTGGAGAACCTACGGTCTGAACTAAACTTAACCAAGTAGAACCGAACTGAACCGAACCAAGCTGGTACCAGTCAGTGGAAAACCTACAGTCCGAAACCAAACTGAACCCAGTAGAACCGAACTGAAGTGAGTAGAACTGAACTGAGCTGGTACCAGTCAGAGGAGGACCTATGGTCTGAAACCAAACTGAACACAACCGAACTGAGCTGGTACAAATCAGTGGAGAACCTATGTTCTGAAACTAAACCTAACCGAATAGAACCAAACCGAACCCAGTATAACTGAACTGAGCTGGTACCAGACAGTGAAGAACTTATGGTCCGAAACTGAACTGAACCGAATAGAACCAAACTGAAGCCAGTAGAACCGAACTAAGCTGGTACCAGTCAGCGAAGAACCTACAGTCTGAAACCAAACTGAACCCAGTAGAACCAAACTGAATGAACCAAACTGGTAACAGTCAGTGGAGAAACTAAGGTCCAAAACTGAACTTAACCAAGTAGAACTGAACTGAACCCAGTAGCACCGAACTGAGTTGGTACCAGTCAGTGGAAAACCTACGGTCTGAAATCATACTGAACAAGTAAAACCGAACTGAAATGAGTAGAACCAAATTGAGCTGGTACCAATCAGTGGAGAACCTACGGTCTGAAACCAAACTGAACCCAGTAGAACCGACCTGAACTGAGCTGGTACCAGTCAGTGGAGAACCTACGGTCCAAAACCAAACTGAACCTGGTAGAAACGAACTGAAACGAACCAAGCTGGTACCAGTCAGTGGAGAACCTACAGTTCGAAACCAAACTGAACCAAGTAGAACCGAACTGAACTGAACCAAACTGGTACCAGTCAGTGGAGAACATATGGTTCGAAACCAAACTGAACCGTGTAGAACCGAACTGAACCGAGCTGGTACCAGTCAGTGAAGAGCCCCCATTCAGTCTGGTGGTGGGCCTCCTCCAGGTCATGTTTTCTCTGTCAAATCAAGACCAGGCAATGATGGACTGGGGTTGTGTCATTTCATTGATCCTCCTGTGTATTCAGGACCCGCTGAGGAACTTCCAGATTAAGACCCAGGTTCTAATCATCCTGCCCCATGCTGTCTGGCCGCTGTGATTACAGAACCTTTCTTCTCCTCCTTCCCCTTTCATCGCCTCTGGCTCCCTCTGTGCCGCCGACACCATCGCTGCCATTTCTGGCTCCTTCCTCCCGTCCGCCTGACACTCTGCGGCGGTGAAAAGTGGCCTCAGGTGCGACGGCGCCGTAATGACTTTTCCCATTAAGAATACACCAATATTTGCAGCTGTCTGACTCAATTATCCGCGGTGAATAGAATTATTCCCCGCTCTTTAACACCTGCGAAAATGGGAGGTTTCGCTCCGCGCCGCAAGGATTCTCGGAAAAATGGCAGAGAAAATTGGGACGGAACGTGAAAGAACCCACCCGGCGGCTCATTTCACGCGTGCAGAGTTCTCATAAACCTTTCTCCCTTTTGGGTTTCTGAGGACAAACCGAAAACTGAACTCACAGTTCTAGCTCTGGTTAGTTTTACACCTTGCAGTGACAGGATTGTCATCCTTTCAATCATAGGCAATCTAATGGTTCTAGCATGAGTTGTAAAAGAACCACCCCCTGTACAAACATGAACAGAACTCGTGGTTCTAGGTCTAATTGTAACAGAACCGCCCCCTCTACAAACATGGACAATCTCATGGTTCTAGCGCGAATCAGAACAGAACCGCCCTCCCCACAAACACGGACAGAACTCATGTTTCTCAAATGAGTTGTAAAAGAACCGGCCCCTGTACAAACACAGACAGAACTCATGGTTCTATGTCTAGTTGTAACAGAACCGCTCCCTCTACAAACATGGACATAACTCATGGTTCTAGCTCTGGTTTATTTTACACCTCATAGTGGAAGGATTGTCATCCATTCAGACATGGACAGAACTTATATTTCTAGCTCGAGTCATAACAGAACTGCTCTTTCCACAATCATGGACAGAACTCACAGTTCTAGCTCGAGTCATAACAGAACTGCTCTTTCCACAATCATGGACAGAACTCACAGTTCTAGCTCGAGTCATAACAGAACTGCCCTCTTCACAATCATGGACAGAACTCACGGTTCTAGCTCAAGTAAAAACAGAACCACTCTCTCTACAAACATGGACAGAAAACATGGTACTAGCTTGAGTCATAACAGAACCAAAACATGGACAAAACTCAAGGTTCTAGCTCTCATTGTAACAGAACTGCAGTCTCTACAAACATTGCCCGAACTCACGGTCCTAGCTCAACCACTCTCTCCACAATCAGGGATAGAAAACATGGTTCTGGCTCGAGTCAAAACAGAACCACTTTCTCCACCATCATCGACAGAGCTCATGGTTCTAGCTTGAGTCATAACAGGACCAATCTCTCTAAAAACATGGACAGAAAACACGGTTCTAGCTTGAGTCAAAACAAAACCACTCTCTCCATAGTCATGGACAGAACTCACTGTTCTAGCTCTCATTGTTACAGAACTGCAGTCTCTACAAACATTGACCAAACTCACGGTTCTAGCTCAAGTTATAAGAGAACTGTCCTCTCCAAAAACATGTACACAACTCTAGTTCTAGCTCTAGTTGTAACAGAACCATCACTCCTCCAAACATGGGCAGAACTCATGGTTCTATCTCCAGTTGTAACAAAATCTGGACAGGACTCATGGTTCTAGCATTAGTTGTAACATAACCATCACCTCTCCAGGCATAAACAGAACCCACGGTCCTAGCTCTAGTTCGTGTGACAGAACCTTCACACCTTCAAACAGTTCTAACGCTGTGATGCTCTAGATCATTTTGTGGCTTCAAACATGAACAACATGCAACATGTCTGGCTCTAGATCACTTTCCACCTCCTTGTGAGAGAACCATCACAAGTCCTAACAAAATTCACCATTCCAGCTCTAGCTGTGATGCTCTAGATCATTCCCCCCTGCTCGTTACACATGAAGAGCTCTTCAAATCTCCTTTTCTTGCGAATTGTTGGTTTATATGAAAAAAATACAGTGCACTGCTTGGTTCTCACACACTCACAGGAGTGTCAACATTTGCTGGTAGATTTAGTTTTCCCTCGTGATAAAACTGAGGCATTATCTTGTTTACTGTAGATTAATGCTGGCTGTGCTATTAGGAAACAATACAGTGGGTTTTTTTGCTCTCGCACAAGTGTCTACAGTTCCAGACGATCTTGTGTAAAACTAAAGAAAGCTGCAATTCTTCTGCCATGTTTGAATATTTGAGCAAAAATCCCCAGTGGAGGCCAACGAGGCTACATGCTATCAGCCTTAGAGCCTATAAAACCCTTAAACTCTGATTTCAGTAAATAAAACTGGTGTAGAACAGTCTAGAACCGGTGTTTACCCTCAGAACTCAGAGTGTATCAGTAAACTCTGATTTCAGTAAATATAACCAGTGTAAAACAGTCTAGAACTGGTGTTTACACTCAGAACTCAGAGTGTATCAGTAAACTCTGATTTCAGTAAATATAAAGCCTCTCCAAACAGGAACAGAACAGGTAAATTTTCCACCTCCTACTTACAGAACCTTTCACTGAATAAATATTCATAAAAACATGAATAATTTCTGGAAGGTCGTGTTTCCATTGTAATAAGAGTCCAAAAATCATCACATCTTGAGAATTTTGCTTCTTGAAACCCTCGACTCATCAGGGTTTTCTGTAATGAGCCGCGGAACCGAGCAGCGCAGGGCTTTTCTCTTTTTTATACTGAAGAGAGAATCTCAGAGGGAGCGAGAGATTGAAGCGAAGTGGCTAAAAAATTCATCGAGTGTGGAGCAGGCGGCGGGTCGTCCTCGTGCGAGTGCGTCTGAAAGGGCCCTCATGTCGGAGCAGAAGCTGCCAAATTGCTTTTATTCATGTGCGAGAGTGGGGCCGGATTCGCGCCGCTCTTCAGATTCGCTGGCGTTTACAACGGAGATTGCGGCCTAATGCGAGGACGTCCGTCCGGGAAATGCATTTGGATCGGACTGCTTCGTTTTTCACGGAGTCGGGTTACAGAGCGTCATTTCAAACGTCTGTGCAGATGTGTAGCACGCTCTGAACTTCAAAGTCGTTTGATGACGGACTGATACAGACACGCCCGAGAAACGAATCTACGCCAAAACGGCACTTTTGAGCAACTGAAGCCGACGCGCTCCGAGACGGCAGAGCGGGGAAAAAGCATATTTTTCACATTTGTGGCGCTTCGCTGCTTTATTTAACTCGATTTCTGCTGATTCGAAGACCTAACAGTGTTTAATCTGCTGCTGGATCTCGAGTCTTTTGTAATTTGTAGCTCTAAGAAGCAGAAAGAATTGATGACATCTTTAATCCAGGCTCTGTCTCATTTTAAATAATCAATTTTGAAAGAGAAATAAAAGTGATTGCTTCCTAAAAACTTGGAACTTTTGTAATAATGCTGTAATTACAGTGTAATAAACTTTTATAACATCATAATGAACTATATGTAGTTCAAACTATATAAAGTTAAACAAAATTATGAAGTGTGAGTCAACTACGATTGGAAATTTACGATGTAAACATGTAAATATGTACCCTTTAAATGCGTTAAAATTCTTAAAATGAGTCCATTTTCATAGTTTATTACTAATCAATGTAGCTGATGGCCACGGCCTGATGCGAGGGCGTCCGTCCGGAAAATGCGCTTGGATCGACGTGCTCCGTTTTTCACGGCGTCACGTTTCAGAGCGTGGTTTCAAACGTCGGTGTGGACGTGTAGCGCTCTGAACTTTAAAGTCATTTGAGTTTGCGTAGCGCAGAAGAAGTAAAAACAAGCAGTTTTATCCGGGAATAAAAGCAAACAAAATGAAAATTGTAAAAAAAATAAGAGAGAAAAGAAAGCAGAAGAAGCGGGAAAGCGAGAAATAAAAGAGGAAAATGAAAGAATGTAGGGATAAAAAATGAAAATAAAAGGTAATCGATGAAGGGATGGGACCAGGGAAGACGAGAACGTATAGAAAAGATACATTAAGGAGTTAAGAACAAAGAGTGTGTGAGGTTAGAGGAATAAAAGCACAGGAAGAAAAAAATGGAATGTTAATAGTTATAGTCCAAGAAAGCAGTAAAGAAAAGACATATAAATTCAAGGTGATTTTATTTGCCAGTTAAAGACTGAGCCGTACTCAGAGCACCCGTTTGGTGGTCTGACGGGGGTGGCCGATTTACTGTGTTTTCATGTGTGAGAGTGCGGCCGGATTCTTCCGCTCCTCGGATCCACCAGCGCTTATGACGGAGATCCGGGATAAATGCAGCCGACGGCTGTGACCTGATGCGAGAACGTCTGTCCGGGAAATGCGTTTGGATTGGCCTGCTCTGTTTTTCACAGAGTCGAGTTACAGAGCTTCGTTTCAGACGTCGGGTGGACGTGAAGCGCACTCTGAACATCAAAGTCAATTGATGACAGACTGATAAAGATGCGCCCAAGAAACCGAATATCCACCAGAAACGGCACTTTTGAGCCACTGAAGCCAACATGCTCCAAGATGGCAGAGCGGGGGAAAAGCATATTTTTCACATTTGTGGCGCTTCACTGCTTTATTTAACTCGATTTCTGTTGATTTGAAGACAAAACAGTGCTTAATCTGCTGCTGGGTCTAGAGTCTTTTGTAATTCGTAGGTCTAAGAAGCAGAAAGAATTGATGACATCTTTAATCTAAGTTCTGTCTCATTGAAAAAGTCTTGTTTTACCACTAAAAATCTGTTTTTAAAGATAAATAAAAGTATTTGCTTCTTAAAAACTTGGAACTCCCGTAATAATGCTGTAATTACAATATAATAAATGTTCATTACATCGTAGTTAACCATATGTAGTTAAAACTATATAAAGTTAAACAATTATGAAATGTGAGTCAACTATGATTGGAATTTTATGACGTAAACATGTTAATATATACCCTTTAAATGGGTTAAAATTTCACAGTTTATTACACATCAATGTTATTACATCATAAGAAACTGTAATTACATAAAGATTTTCTGCAATATGTACTTATACTTCAATAATTATGAAATTTATGTGAACTATGACTAGCCAAATTACTTTAAATGGTTTAAATTCAGCTCTGTGTTACATTGTTTTAAGTTTTAAAATCCCGCATTAAGACAAGTAATTACACCTTAATAAGCTGTAAGTACATAGTAATAAGCTGCAATATGTATTGACTATTTATGAAATGTGAATAAATTATGACTGTACACATTATGGATCGAATCGGGGTGTAATTTAGTACATTTTAGTCAAATTCCAAGCTTTAAAAACAGATCATCTTAACGCAAAAAGGGTTTTAAAGAGTTTATTATGACACATGCAGACCCAGCAGTGTCTAATTTAATGGAATACAATGTTTCTGACAAAAGAAATGATGTGAGATGTATATCCTGAGCATCTGCACTGGTTGCAGTAGCTGCTCGAGGTTATTTTGTCCACATTAGAATAACGGGTCGGGATCCTGAGTGGGAGGAGAGACGGGAGCATGTGAGTCACTGAACTGATATTCTGATCTCTGAGAAAAAACTTTGCGCTGGAAATGTGACTATTGAGTAGCGTGGGAGGGG
>JBBKCR010069050.1:0-10173 GCA_037577295.1 Ladigesia roloffi | reverse complement strand
TAACTAATGACTGTAAGACTGTCTCTGTAACTAATGACTGTAAGACTGTTTCTGTAACTAATGACTGTAAGACTGTCCCTGTAAGTAATGACTGTAAGACTGTCTCTGTAACTAATGACTGTGAAACTGTCTTTTTAAGAAGTTGTCCTATGTAAGTTCACTGAAAATTCAGAGATTTGGAAAAGACAATTTTACCCATTTTATCCAAGAAGCAAAAGAACAAGTCCACAGTGTAGATAAAAATGCAGCTTTCCCTGATTAAACCTAAGGACAAATCACAAAGAACGCATTTAGTATGTGTCGTATTTAGCAAACTAGCAATTCTTTCTGACTAAATTATTTATTAATTGACTAGATTGTGGGGCTGAAACAAGTAAATAGTTAAATAAACATGAAGGAAAGGTTTGTGTAGCGATGAAGACCTTAAAAACAATTGGCGTCGGTTTTGGTATCAGAACTCTTCCCTTCGCTTCTGTTGAAAAAGAACATTTAACATTATTCTAAACATTTTTGAACAGTCTTGAAAGAACTTCTAACCATAAATGCGCTCTCATTAAAGAGGCAGTGGGGTCATTTCAGTTCCACCAACCGTTCCCTCCTCATACCAACAGCCTTCCAAAACAACTCTGTCATGGAAAGAGGAGTTATTTTGAGATTGGATTCACTCACAAGCATGCCCCATCCCTCCATTTCTCCTTCCCTCCATTCCTCCACCCCTCCATTACTCCATCCCTCCATCCGTCAGCCATCTCTTTCATCCCCTCGACTCTGTTTCCCCTAAGCTCTTGAATGTCCTAGACACAATATCCCTAATTACCCCTTTAAATCTGACACACAGGGCGAGGAGCCTGAGCCAAAGGCCCCTAATTAGGCACCTAAAAATAAAGAGGGCCTTTATGGGGACGTGGGCAGTTTGGGGAATGTTCTAATGAGCGAGACTGAAGCTGAGAATAATGTTTCAGTCATTTGTTGATTTTCGACTTCTGTATCTCCCCCATGTTGCTACATCATCGCTCTGTGCTGCTTTCTGTTAACCTGAGGCTGTTGAGTACGTTTATACCACTAAAGATCGAGATGCGTCTTCTCACAGTTCATTTTAGTCCTTGGCTCGGTTTGTTTCATGGTTCAGTTTGGAAAACGTTGCAGATTTGTTGTCTCTTTTCTGCTTTGTTGCCATTGTGAGGTACATTTTCACCTGAATGCACTGAAACAACATTTTCTACCTCGATTTGGACACATTTAACCCTGAGGGTTAATTGGTGGCTTGCTATAATTATAGTATATTTTATTTGAGGGCGCCTTTTAAGAACCCAAAGCCACCTTACAGAGAGAGAAAAACAGACAATAAAACAATACATTAAATTAAATTAAAACAGCAAAGCAATAAACGTAATTGACAACAGGTGTTTAAAGCGAGTAAACTGATTTGAACGGGTGTGTTTTGAGCTGTGCTTTAAATAAGGAAAGAGAATCAATGTTCCTTAAGGCTGGAGGATGTGAGCTATGTAACAGACTTAGATTCAGTTTTGGGTGTTGCACCACTACCATGGAACAGTGCACCACAGTTCAAATGGAAATGACACATGCTAGATTATGCCCCTTTCTAGAATTAACAGTATTTGTCTAAATAGACAAAATGTATTTCCTTTGGATAACACCTTTTGAATCCAAAGTGGCTGTAATAAAGTAAGAATCATGTTTTTAAGGTTAATTCCTGAGGTCTGCTAGCAACATGTGTGGTGTTTTATGTACCAACAACTTCAGAATTAGTTTGGAAATTACCGTTTCTCTTTAACCTTTTCTCTCTAGAAATAAAAGGGCTGTATTTGTATATGCCTTCAGAAAATTTTTTGGGCATGTATGTTGAAACACTTACCAACTACGTTCAATTATTATAATTTTTTTAAATAATGCATTTTATAACCAATGTTGCAAAATTGTCACAAAGCAGCTTTCCAGAGTCCTCTCCAGAACCCCCAGTGACAAGCCAAGAAAAAACTCCCTCAGCTGGAGAAAGAAATCTCAGTCCGAACCAAGACTTAAAAAATGTAACCCATCCTTCTCTTGTCGATCCGGCAAGATAGAGAAAGAAAGTCTCCATTGGGAAACAATAGTGCAGCTAAATGTACAGCACACCTGGACAGAATTGGTAGAGATAGTTTGAACCATCAGATCCACCTCGCCACTCGCCATTTCAGGGATTGCCTCCTGCCTTAATGACCAGAGGTACCATGCGGCAAACGTCCCAGTCTATTCCACTGGTGTTCAACAGGGCTCGTTCCTCTGACCTCTTCTTTTTCCTCTATATTCAGGTTCTTGGGGATGTGATGGCATTTATCCTTCCACTTTAATGCAGATGACACATAACTTATCATCTCTTACCCCTCCGGTGATGATCAAGTCTCGACCCGCCTCAATATCTCTTCATCAAAGGTAGTCCATCACTGAGCCATGACCTCACTGTTTCTGTCGGGGACTCAGTTATCATCCCCTCAAAAAGGTAAGAGATCTTGGGTGATCAGATCTCCAGGACATGCAGAAACCTTGTCTAGAACATCAGAAGTATCCAACCCTCTCTCCACTGAAGCCTCCGATCTCTATCATCTGGACTCCTGCAGCTGTCTACTGGCTGGACTTCCAAAGACGGGAACTAAACCAGAATTCAGCTGTGAGGTCAGACGTCTATCTTCCTAAATTCTCACACTACGCCTCTAATACAGAACCTTTACTGGTTGTGGTGCTAGCATTCAGTTCAAAATCTGAACAAAAATGGACCTGCACCTCCAAGCTTATCAGCTGTGATCAAGCAGCATCACTTCTCATCCTCTCAGAGCTTCAAGCACTTGTCTGGAGACTCTGTTGCTTAAAAGTAGATGAGGACATGAAAGTGAGGACTGATGACAGCACGAGCATCCATGTTTACTAGAAAGATCTGTTCCCTCCACCTCCCAGCTCCGCACCCTTCCCCTGCTGAAGCTTTTATAATCCTGGGGATGAGTAACCAGTCAGCACCTTGAGATCTGAGTGAGCGTGGATGTTCATAGCTTGAGAAGTTCACGGTGGTGTTGAGGTGCGAGGCCATTCAGGGCTTTTTATATCAGTAATAGAAAAATATAATCAAAATGGGATTTGATTGGAGGGCAATGAAAACCTTGATCAAATCGGAATAATGTGGGCACATATCCTGGGTTTGGTAAGGACCAAAATATTTTATGGTTCACACTGGAGAAACAAAGCAACCAGCAAGATCAAACATTAGACCTGACAGTTTGTTTCTAGAAGCTTTTGGACCTAGAAGAAGGACATCAGGTAAATCTGCACTAAGCAATGTAACATCCAAACGTTTATATAATAATAATAAATAATATATTTTATTTATAGCGCACTTTTAAAGATACTCAAAGTCCTCCGTTTATTTATTTGTTTATCATCTGGCTTGGCAGAGATGTAAAGATGTGTGTAGCAGTGGAATCATATCTAATGCCAGCATGTACAAATAAATAAAAGAGGTCCTAAGAGAGAACCTTGTGGTACACAGTATTTTACTTTACTGTACGCTGATGATTCCCCATCAATTCTTTTGGACTGATTTTGGTCAGTAGGGTATGATCTAAACCAGGAAAAGGTGGTTCCTGTGACTATTTTCCAGTGTCTCTAACAGAATGGTTTAATAGAAGTTAAACAATTTTTAACAAGTTTTAATAATGTGATTAGGCCGGAATTTCATTGCACAAAGAAATGTAATCTGTACTGTACACATTATGTTTTTTTATTCTTTGAATCTCTTCACCCGCTTTTTCTTCCAAAATGTTCGTACGCATGGGTTAGAGCTTGCGCACATATACGCATATTCTGCCATTTAGTTTTTTTCTATAGATCGCAACTTGTACATAAAAAGCGGTGTGCGCATATTTTAGGTCTGTTTTGTGCGTACGCAACTGTTATAAATGAGGCACCAGGTCTTAAAAAGAGGACATGTCAAGGAACTCATTCAGATCATTCCCCTCAACTGATTCAGCTTATGAGCAAATAGCCCGGTTTGGTGCCAGTTTTTAACTCCAGTCTATGCAGGATTACCCAGTGTTACATTTCTCAGCAATTTGTGGTTCTTCTGTGCCACACATGTTTGGCACCACTGACTGGTTGTCCTTCAGCTGACCCCTGAACCCCAGGAACACCACACAACCAGGAACAGGGAGGTCCTGCTGTTTAGAGAGGCATAATGATTTCTAGGTGCCAAAAAGAAAATACATAATTGTATTGTTGTCACAGCCAGACAAGACCACACAGTGGTTTGAACTCCAGAAGCTTGATAGAAAAAAAAACATTTCATATTAACCACAAACATAATCAGGAGGTGAAAGTGGAATTAGTCAATCACATTTTATGCTTTTTCAGTAGGAGAGATTGGTTCATGTTATGAATGTGTATTATTATGAATCCAGTGGAGGAGAGAAATTAGCAAAAATTATTAAGTGATGAAGCCTTTTTAAAGGATTTTTATTTATTAAAATATGCTGTGTAATATCGAGCAATTCAGATTCAACTTAACACATCTGTGCATGTTTTGGACTGTGGGAGGAACCAGGAGCTCCAGAAATAATCCCATGCAGACACTGGGAGTATATGCAAACTGCAGCTGGGACTCAAACACAGGACCTTCCTGCTGTGACAGCGAGAATACTCCACAACCGTGCAGCCATAAAGATGGCTTTGTTTTCATACAGAACTTTAGTTAGCGTTTGTATTTTGCACCTTTATTCAGCTTTAAAAGACTTCATCGTGCTTTTATAAACATGTACAACTGATATTTTCACTGCTGGTTTGGTTCTGTCTCTTCTTAGATTTGTTAATACTTGTGGCCTTATTATAAAGTGATGTAGGCCAGCGATAAAACACACTAAGGCATAAACTTGAGGAAATCTTTGCATTAGCTAACAATTGGAAACTAAAGTGCGTAAACATTTGTTTTTAGAGCATTTAGAATTTGGGTTGTGTCACTATCAGAAGTTTCTAAAAACCACACTTCACTGAAAGGTTTAAGTGATCATTTAGACTTGGACTCAAAGTGGTGTAATAGTAACGTGATCCCTTAACCCCCTCCAGTCTTCCTAATTCTTTATTTTCTAAGGATGAATACTAAAAGATCATTCTCATATATAGCCCCAAGCTCTGGAATGCCTTACCACACAACATTCGGGACTCAGACACAGTCTCAGTTTTTAAATCCAGGCTGAAAACACTAAAACCTGTTTAGTCAAGCTTTCTGTATTTAAAAATGTTTCCTTAGTAGATGGAAGGTGTAGAGCTGGGTGGTGGTGGGTTCAGAAAATTCTAGCAATCTGGGACTCACCACTCCTCATGTTCACTTAGATATGAGTGGGGGCGCTCTCACGCCCACCCACCCCTCGATTCTACCTTTTCTATTTAGGCTGCTCTAGCTAGATATGCCAGAGGGTTAACTTTTACACTCCTCATACCCATTAATCATGCACTTAAATATGCAGAACTAACTTCATCCTCTGTTTCTCTGAGGGGAACTGCTGCACACCTGCTGGATGGATCTCCGGAGACTGCCCTCGACCGAGCCCGGCTCCACGCGGACCAAGGTGTTTTGTTATCTAGTGTTGTATTTGTTTCCACCCCCCCTCTCTCCCTCCTTTCTTCCTCTCTGTGTCGACCTGAGGAGGACGAGTTACCATTTTGAGTCTTGGTTCCTCCTGAGGTTTCTTCCTCCATCTGAGGGAGTTTTTCTCACCTCTGTCACCTTCGGTTTACTCACTAGAGTCTCAGACCTGGACTCTGTAAAGCTGCTTTGTGACAACCTGCTTGTAAAAAGCGCTATATATATAAATAAAATTGAATGAAAACCAAATTAACTAAACATTTCTGGCTAGGCTAAATCTTAACTTGCAAAACTCCTTTGTTAAATGGCAAACGTGATTTAATTTGTATTATGTAGCCTCCTAATACACAGAATTTATAGAATTGTATACAATCATTTTCAGACTTTACCAAAGGTGCTGAACATCATTGACAGCAGAGCAGAAATGAATAGGAGTGAGACGATTAGCATCAATGCTAGTTGTTTTTTTGCAATGTTACTGCAGTTAGCTACACTCAGTTATCATACAAAGTCCAGACTAACCTGATTTGTGTGACTTACAGTGGTTCTTGCTAAATCCATGACCTTTCATACACATTTACCCTGAATAAATCAACTTAAGGGACTCAATCAGTCGAGGCTTAATCATCAACTAGCAAGGCGCTAGCATGTCGGTGGTGAACATCAGGTTTCTGAGTGTGTAAAATAATCTCTTGTAATGTGATACACTGGTTTTCAGAGTTTAATTGCGTGAGCTGTTTTAAAGCCTCTGGGGAGAACCCAGTTGGCCAGACTGGAGTACAAGCTCGGAGTGCACCACATTGCCCCGAGGAGCTTCGTTTTCCCACAGCAGGAACTTCTAACGTCACCCACTGAGACACTTTCACACAGAGGAGCATGTTGGGTCTCGAGCCCTAGAAGAATGAGGTTAAAAACAAATGGGAAATGCTGGAAAGTCTCCAGGCAGCTCAGATGCTCTGTTCAGATAAAATGACAACATATGGTTACAGGAAGGGTAACATCAAACTGCGCTACTGTTACACGTCCCCAAGGAACACTTGGGGTGTTTTCTAGATTCTCATACCCTCAGACCCACATGAGCTCAGGAATATTAGACTGTTTCTGATTGCAAGGTCACGGTCATTGCAGGGACAATTAGTGCCCCCAAAATTCCCCCAAAATCAAGTGTTATCGTTATCTGCCCCCTCTGAGATATTTCACCATGTTTCAATAAGACCATATTTGACAGAAAACAGTGGCACAGGTTTTCCTTTTTCTCTGATAATGGTGCAAACATCCAGGAGAAAGACAGGAAAGATTAAAACTCCGGGTCCCACTTTGTTGTTGAATGAATGGACCGAGTGGGCGAGTTACTGAGCGGTGAGATAAGAGCGAGGGGAAGTGGCTGGTTGGGGCGCTGGAAGGGCGTGTGTGATGTAAATCACAAACATATGGCTGGGATTAGAAAAGGAGGAGGAGGAGGAGGAGGAGGAGAGAGGGAGGGAGGAAGAGAGAGCGAGTGCAGAGGCTCCAGAGCTCACTCTCACCATCCCGCCCTGGGAAAGACAACACAACACAACACATTAATGACAGATGCTGTTGATGCTGTATCTGTCTGGGACGAGTTAATTACTGCCAACACTCGGAACAAAACCATTGATTAACGGCGACGTCAGCGTTAGTTAACCTGCGATTCAGGGTCTGCGAGTCCAGTCTCTTTAGCTGGATTACTGAAAGAAACGCTTCTGAAATCAGGGCATCATTTTTCAGAGCCGAATTAGAACTGCTTTAATCAACCAAATATGAAGCACCAGACTGGAGTAATTCTGAGAACATTCTGTTCCAGACCAACTTGACTGATGGAACCAACGTTTAACTGAGCAAACTCCTGTCGGAACTGAGAATGTAGCCTGAGAGAATTCTGTCCTAATGAGGACCAACAATGTTTTATTCTAATTACACAGTAACTCAACAAAACTCTGTAATCTGACAAATTCTTTTAATGACACGGTAATCCAACAATGGCCTAAAAAGACTGGAACAAACTTCTAAACTGAAAAGACCCAGCAAAACTCCTACCAACACTGAACTTCTGTTCTAATGAGACTGTAACACAACTAATGAAACATTTGTGTCCAAACACCTCTGAAACCCAACACAGTTCGTCCTCCTGAGAAAGTCCTGGACAGTAATGATGTCCTAAAGTTGTAAGTCCACCAGCTTGCTGTTTAGGGCATTTGCCTGCAATCAGAAGGTTGTGGGTTCAAATCCCAAGACTGCTAGTGGCTCTGAGGTACCATTGAGTAGGGTACCGCCCCCCCAATTACAATTTTTAACCCATCAGAACAGTCTAGTGTTTTTCTTGTCAGCGAAAATTATGACGAAATATCTTCGCCAACAAACATTTTTCAAGTGACAAAAACGAGACGAGACACGACGTTAATGCTGCTTATGTGACGATGATAAAAACGAAATCTATTAAGTATTTTTGTTGACGAATAAGTACGAGACTACATTCTCATACTATTTTGACTTGCATTAATAAACACTAAAATACAACTTTCATTGACTAAAACTAGACTAAAATGTCATCCGTTTTTATCGAATAAAACTAGACGAAAATAGTCGTGGATCATTCTGACTAAAATTAGACTAAAATGCTCAGACTTTTAGTCGACTAAAACATGACTAGACTAAAAAGAGAATGGACATGAGTAAGACTAATAAAAACTAAAATGACAGCTTGATGCAAAGACAGGCCGCCAAACACAACATTAGAACCGACTGTGACAAGATTTAGCACATCCACATCCTAACCCGACTGTAGCTTACCACATTTCTGTAGAAAACTTCCCACTGAACACAGACCTGATCTATACATTCCTAATGGTTCAAATGAATCTAAACGAATGAATAACAATGGTCCACCCAAACCACAGAGTGACTGGTGAGTCCTTTAGAACCGTTCCACAGTGATGCAGACGAAGTCCGTGTGGTTTTAATGCTAATAAGAGAACACAGGTGGTCTCAGATCTCCAGATAAGAAGAAACTCTGCCCTGAACAATGCTGCTTTGTCTTCTGAGGCAGGAACTGCTAAACACTCCTGCGCTTCCTGCAGCACTGCAGTCCCAGCAGTCTTTTCTGCTCTCTGTCTCTTTATCTCTCTTCATCTGTTTCCTCTTTATATCTGTCTGTGTCACACTCTTTCTTGTGTGTTGTGTGTAGCATTCAATTCAATTCAGTTTTATTTATGTGGCGCTTTTTACAACCAGGTTGACACACAGTAGCTCTACAGAGTTCAGGTTCGAGACTCTAGTGAAGAAAAAGTTCCTCAGTTGGAGGAGAACCCTCTGGAGGAACCGAGACTCAGGAGGGGTACCCAACCTCCTCAGGTCGACCCAGAGAGAAAGGAAATAATCTTTATGGTGATAAATAAAAAGAGAAGGCCGTGAAGAACAGGATTATAGACAGATAGTCCCTCTATGGCTAACTTTACCATGGAAGAACCAGAGCTGGAGTCCTGAAGACTGTTTGTAGGACTCTTATAGAGCCATTTAGTAAATGTGTGAAGGTTAAGAACACCTTCAAAGTTTAAATCAGGGGTCACCAACGTGGTGCCCGCGGGTGCCCCAACGGAATCACATGAGTAGCCCACGGACTCACCAGAGAGCAACGCCTAACATGTAATTTGATCCTGTTGCTGTTCTTCTTTAATCACATTTACATTTATATCTTTTTAAAAATGACAATATCTAATAAATCCTTTAAAATATGTTTATTATACATGACGTTTAGCTAAACTCTGCACTGGTGTATGAAACTGGTAGCCTTTCGTATGGCTCAGTACCCGAGATGTAGCTCTCAGTGTCAGAAAGGCCTGGTTTAAATCATTTCTGAAGGTTCTTTTCTGAGTAAATATTTTAAATCAAGAGTCTGTCTTGACTGAGATGAGAAAATGAGCATTATTAATAATCTCTGGAAGTCCTCAGGTATTGGATTTCCTACTGAATCTCTGGATGTGTTGCTACACTGGAGCTGGTGGAGAGAAGTGTGAGGCCCCGAGTTCTACCAGACCGCAGGCATGTGTGTGTTCTACCTTCTGAGCATGCTGGGAAATTGCAAAATCTCTTGCAGTCAAGAAAGGGCCTGACTGCTCCGAGGCAGAAGCCGATGGGCGCCCGGGTCTGGACACACTGAGAGACTGTAGTCTGTGGCAATGCTGTGGTTTGGAGAAAGAAAATCATTTAATTTATTTGGAATGCTTTCAGAAGACTCTGACCTCACAGTCTCAGATCTGTAGGGTCCATTCAGGACAGAGCATCTGATTTTACACTTTAATACCTTTAATGCAGCCTTGAGAAATGAAATATCAGCTCAAAATACTTTCTGACGGTAAGAAATGACTAAAAAACACACATTCTGTTTTAATACTGCTCTGGAAAAAAGAAATGTATATTTATAACTAACCGTCTCTCTGAGTGAGAACCGGTTCCAGTCCAGTGTGTGTTAAACTCCTCCACAAGCTCCTACTTCTGCTTTCTGAGGGACTGATCAGTGATCACCTGAA
>JBBKCR010069049.1:0-25317 GCA_037577295.1 Ladigesia roloffi | reverse complement strand
TACTTTCCTGGAAATTAAGGTAAAAATTAAGGTTATATTAAGGGGTAAAATTAAGGGGTTTGGTTTCGTAGTGTATGGTGTGGGTGATGGAGAGAGAGAAGAAAAAGATCTTTGAATAATACATTTTGTTTTCATTATGTTTCACATATGTCTTTGGTAAGGGTCCAAGTAAATTGTTAGATCGATAATAAAAGCATTACGGTCAGATCAGAACATGTTTTCTTCACTATTTGGTGAGAAAAAACGTAAAGTGAAACGAAACATAAACTTCATTTATGAAACGGCTATCCAAAGGTCTTAGAAAGGTGCAATTTTCAAGTAACGTTTTAGAATGAAAGATGAACACTCATAACGATATAGTATATAATAGAGACGTACATGGTTTTGCAAACCAAAGATACTGCAAACACTGAGTTGATTTCGTAGATGATAGTGTAAATCACGCGGAGGCTTTGAAACTCCATTTAGGCACATAGTAGGTGAAAGCATGATACTAAAACCTATATATAAAATGCTAGATACATAAAATCTGAAAAGTATTGAAATACTAACCTAGTTTCTCCGCCGAAATCCAACAAACCAAAATCGAAATTCACTCAACGGCAGCAGATTTTAATGGGGGTGTGTTAAATAGCAAATGCGCAGTTAAGTCAGGTAGGACATTTTCATTTTCAAAACACCTGGAACGCAAGGGAACGCAGTTCCGGAACTTCTGTATTTTCGTCATACATACATACATACATACATACATATATTTCATTACAGTTTGGTTTATGTAGCGCCTCCATACATTCTGGTGAAAGTGAAAATGACGTGCATAATGCATTTATAATTTTATAATGTAATAATATATTTTCAACATACAAATAATATATTTTCAACAAACAAACTCTATTGCTACATTTGTCAATAGACATATTACTACATACACTAAACTGAAATGTACATAATATTTTTCCTTGACAGTCTCCAAATCGACCTGATAATTTATATCAATAAAACACCACAAGATGGCGCTACAAACCACACAACAAATGCCAGCACCAACTAGCAGCAACAAAGCACCAAACAATACTCAATCAACACCAACTATGGTACATGAATTTATAATATTACAAAAAAATAAAACCGTTCTTTAATAATTTTGGGAATGTTCACATGTTTAATATCTGAAAAAGAACTCGATACAAAAATGAATATTCTGGAGCCTCTGGTGGTGTGCGCTGGAGTGTGCGAATGGGGGGGCTGGTGACTCGTTAGGGGGGAACGTGGCCTTCGAATGCCCGCACTTGGCGCCGGCACTGAGATTTGTATTACTTTTCTAGATCTTGTCTGCAGTTCTACTTAACTTCCATATCTTTTAGACAAGAGACAACTACAAGCAAGAAGAGTTCAGATTTTATGTATTAAGCTTTATATTTAGTTTCGGAATGTATACTTAACCGAGTCTATTGTTGTAGGGTGTAAACACAACACACATTTAAAAGGTCACAGAATCCATAACACTGAACATGTATTATTTATGTACAGCAAAAGAAGGTTCTGTACAGACAAAGCTATTTTGACAAAATACACAAACTGGGGTGTATGTTTACAACTGAAGTGAAATTATTCTACTGTTTTAGCTGATTTAGCTGAGTTTCTTTTACCAAGTCACATACATGGTCACAGAAACACACAGACATATTGCTTTCTTACATATATATGCTCATGATTTATGTGTTTTTCAGAATTATCTCTGGAGGGGGAGGATTTGGTGGATGAGGAGGTGAGGCGAGCCCTTTATGGTGTTAAGCAGATGAAGGATGCGATGACCAGAAATGAAGAGAAGCATGAGCACCTGGTGAAGTCACTCTGGAACAGTGGAGAGAAGAAAAAGGTCAAGGAGCACACTTTAGTTAGATGTTGTAAAGACAAATCAGTCCAAGGGCGTAATCACATAAGGGACATAGGGGATTTAATGTGAGATACAGAGCAACATTTCTTAACCCAGTTCTTGGGCTATTCCTTACATACCAGATTTTTGCTATGTATGAAATCCTCTTATTACACATGTTTTAGATGTTTGCTAGTTATGATTGCTTGGTTCATGTTGAATTAATATTAGGGACTGAGATGTAAACTGTGCCCCTGAACACTTAATCTGGAGTGTCAAATTCTAGAGAACAACAGCCATGAAGGGTTTTCTCTCTTTAGTGAATTTTATTTCTTCATTTCTTCAAAAAAATAATTGGTTTTGTACATGTACCCGTAAAACATGTAATTGGATCACTTATTTAGTACAATGATCAGGTCACTTATCTGTGAGTCACAAAAGTATGTAAACCTCAATGATTAGCATTTAATTTGGAAGTGAAATTTAAATCAGGTGTTTTTGATCAATGGGATCAATGGGATAACAAAAGTTGTAAATGGGCATCCTGTATAATTTAAAGAACAGAGAGCTATAAAATCTGATTTTCAAAATACGTTTGTGGAAGTGTATAACTGCATGAACAAAGGACATTTTGAGGACCTCAGATAAAGAGTTTGTGCTTTGAGCTAAGAAAAATTATGGATACATATTTGAAGAATTCAGTTAGACAAATTCTGTACAAATACAGAAATTAAAGGCAACTGTTATTCTCCCCAAGACTGGCCAACCAATGAAGAGAAAATGTCTGAAATATTCTGTAAGGTCACAAAATAATCAAGGGTAACTTCTTCTCTTATATAAGCTAATGTTAATGTTCGTGAGTCCATGAACATCAGGAGAACACTGAACAACAATTCTGTAAATGGCAAGATTGCAAGGAGAAAGCCACAGATCTCCAAAAAGAACACTGCTGCTTATTTACAGTTTGCTAAGGATAATAAAATAAAAGTAAAATAAAGTGACCCCTTTTAGTCACATGTGAACCCAGCAAAGCACACAGCATGAGCAATGTGAAATTCTTTCTCTGCGTTTAACCCATTCACCAAGTCTAGCAGTGAGCTGCCACCAATGAGGGGACCCTGAGGAGCAGTGTCTAAGGACAGTAACTTGCTAAGGGGTAATCCAAAGATGACACTAGCAGTTTGTTGGATTTGAACCAACAACCAAAAATCTTCTGAAGGCAGAAGGCTGTTTTTGTAAAACTGTTTTGTGAACAGATGAAACCAAAATGATGGAGAAATGTTTTGTTTGTAGAAAGGAAAAAACACTGGAAATATATAAGTGAGTTTTAAATATATGTAGTATGTAGATTGCATCTGTGAATTAAGACCTGTGAAAATGGGGTCATGAAGCAGGACAAAAACCTTGAGTTCCATCGTGGAATATAGATTGAATATCGCTAGTTTATATTTTAGAATAAAAAACATCAATGTCCTAATCTTACAACACTGGAAATGATGAGGAAGAACCTGGAGTGAGCAAGTCATGTGAGAGGTTGAATCTATTCTGGATGGGCTAAAATACATCTATACATTTGCCACTCACAGATTTGTGTTGTATCATGTATAATAATTTTGTTAGATATTTATTATGTTTAATTGGGTTCTCTGCGTATCTACTTTGAGTATTTACTCTGAGTAACTACACAGAATCTACTGTGAAAATCAAATAACAGGTGGAAATTCGCAAGACATACCCAGTAAAAAAAGTGGTTTTGCAGGTGCTGTCCACAGATCATTTCTCAGTTCATATGCTTTCTGACTGATGTTTTGGGTATTTTTAAATCCTGGTGGTACTTTCACTCTAGTGGAGTCTACAACCGACACAAGTGGCTCAGATAGTGCAGCTCATCCAGGATGGCACTTCAGTGCGAGCTGTGGCAGGAAGGTTTGCTGTGTCTGTCAGCGTAGTATGGAGGATGGAGGATCTATGAGGAGAAGGGCCAGAACATCAGGAGATGTGGAGGGGCCATAGGAGGGCAAAAACAAAGCAGCAGGTTGGCTACCTCCATATTTGTGCAATGAGGAATAGGAGGAGCACTGCTAGAGCCCTGCAAGATAACATCCAGAGAGTCAAAAAGGTGCATATGTCTGCTTAAATGGTCAGAAACAAATTACATGAGGTTGGTATGAGGGCCCGACATCCACAGGTAGTGTTGGTCATTTTTGTGCTTAGAGCTCAATATCGTGCAGGACATTTGGCATTTGCCAGAGAACACCAAGATAGGCAAATTGGACACTGATGCCCTGTGCTCTACACAGATGAAAGCAGGTTCACACTGAGCACATGTGGTGGAGTTTTGAGATGGTGTGGAGAATGTTCTGCTGCCTGCATCATCCTCCAGCATGAACGGTTTGGCAGTAGGTCAGTACTGGTTTGGGGTTCTATTTCTTTGGGGGACCACACAGCCCTCCATGTGCTCACCAGAGGTAGTCTGACTGCCATAAGGTACCAAAATGATATACTCAGAACACTTGTGAGACCATATGCTGGTGAGGTTGACCCTGGGTTCCTCCTAATGCAAGACACTGCTAGACCTCATGTGGCTCGAGTGTGTCAGCTGTTCCTGCAAGACGAAGGCATTGATGCTATGGACTGGCGTGACCATTCCCCAGTCCTGAATCCAATTGATCTGGGACATCGTGTCTTGTTCCATCCACCAATGCCACGTTGCACCACAGACTGTTCAGGAGTCGGCGGATACTTTAGTCCAGGTCTGGGAGGAGATCCCTCACGAGACCCTCCACAGTCTCATCAGGAGCATTCCCACACATTGTAAGGGGGACATATAGGCACATGGAGGCCACACACATTACTGAACCTTATTTTGACTTGTTTTAAAGATATTGTTTTAAGTTGGACCAGCCGGTATTGTGTTTTTCCACTTTTTCTACTTGAGTTTGACTCCAAATCCAGACCTGCAAAGGTGGATAAATTTGATTTCCATTGATCATTATTGTGTGATGTTGTGAGCACATAAAAACAACATATTTAATAAGAATATTTCATTCATTCAGATGCAAGATGTATTTTTTTGTGTTCCCTTTATTTTACTGAGCAGTGTATTTCTTGTTTAAAGTGTAATTAGCAGTGGAAATATGATGGTTTGTCTTAACTGCCTCCAGAGGACAGTAGAGATGGCTCAGGACGTGAGGAAGAAGTTGTCTGAAGCAGAGCAGATGTGTAAAGAGACTCAGAAATCCTCGTGGGAGGAGTGTCGGCCCTGTTTAGAGGATACATGCAAGACCTTCTACACCAACACCTGCCGCCGTGGCTTTGCTGCCTTCTCCAGTAAGGTATGATGAAGACAGAGACTTGCTTAACAGCAACTAGCTACACCGATCTTGGCTTGTTACTGGTACATTTCTGCAAATGTTATTTTTTGATGAAGATAAATTGACAAGAAAATTATTTCAGATGATGGTTCCCTTAGTTGTCTTTTCTCCTGTCTCAGCTGGAGGGATTCTTCCAAAGACTGAATGTCCGCTTTGACTCTCAAGGCACTCAAAAGGAGCTCAAAATGAACCAAAGTGAAGAGAACCCTGATCTTGATGTAGTAAAGATTGAGGACTCATTCAGCAGCCTGCTGAGCAAGGTAGGTGAGCTGGTGAACAGTAGCATGGTCCTGGTGTCCAACTTCAAGAGGAAGTTGGACCAGACACTGCATAAGGCCTTCGCTCCGGAGCTCCAGGAGGACACAGAAGCTCGCTTTCCTCTGGCCAGTAATGAGCAAGACATGGCCTATTTTCGAGGCATGGGGCTGGATGAAGCGCTGGAGTCTTTCTTTGATTTTGGCAGAAGCCTGGCTGAGGAGTTTGGAGCTGTGGTCACGCAGGTGTTCAGTGAGCTGCACAGCACTGTAGAGGAGGCAGAGAAGGAAGGAGGTACCCTAACATTTAAAAGTTCAACATTATAATTACAAAGTTATTGAATTAATGTATTCATTTATATAATATAATTTTAGGACTGTATAATGATGGTGGTTTTGTAGTTGCCCCTGTCAATCGAAGGTTGTACGTTTGAATCCCAGGAATGCTTTTTGCACCACTAAGGTACACTTCAGCGATGTACCATCCACACACAGCTCTCTAGGCTCTGCGATGTCGGCTGCCCACTGTTTCACTTGGGTGAATGGGTTAAATGCAAAGAACAATTTTGCGGTGTGGCAAATGGACACTTTACACATAATATTTAAAATAAGAACAACATTTTAATGAGAATGGAGTTTAAGGATCCATATTTTATATTATTTTAGTATTTGAGGGTGATCTGATATAGGATGAATGGGCAGGTATATGTAAACTGGTTTATGTTTGTGACATTGTGCACAGTGTTTCAAAATTAGCTTTCTTACAGCTTATTTCCCATGTATGGATTGTATGAAATGGTTTGTGAACAGTAAGGTTTGAAATTTTAACATTGCCTACAACCTACATGTCTGAATGCCACAAGCTTCTGACCTTTATAGCAGATACAAGTAAATAATTATTTTTAATTGGGAATGACAATATATCATAATAGCTTATTTAAATATTTTGCCATATATATCTCAGCCACAACATTAAAATCACTGCCTGGAGAATAACATGAATCTCTTCACAATGGCACCTTGGTAGGCATGGGAAGCAAAGGCAAACCTTTCAAATCTAATCCCATAGTAAAGTTATTATAACACAAATTGCTAAAAAAGTTAATGCTGTGTTATAAAAACGTGTTGGAATGCACAGTGCATCACAGCCAGCTGGTACAGGGCTGCATAGCTGAAGACCAGTCAGAATCCCCATGCTGACCCATATCCACCAATTAAAGCACCTCCAATGGGCAGGTGCAGATCTGGACCATTAACCAATAGAAGAACATGGTCCAGCTTGATAATTCATTAATATCTTTTATATCATATGGATGGCCCGCTTTGTGTTTCACCCAACTAAAATTGTTGCATACCAAAGAAGCCCCTTCATATTCCCTAACAGCAATGGCGTCTTTCAGAAGGATATTCACTCTGCCATGGTTTGAAGAACATGAGAGTGTTAATTATGTTGACTTATCCAGATCTCAGTCAGACTGAAGATCTGTGGAATGTGCTGGACAAACTAGTCTGGTCCGAGGAGACTGCATCACAGTTAAAAGGAATAAAAGGGTGTGCTGATAATGTCTTCATCCCTGATACCTCAGCAACCACGTTGTGTGGAGTCCATACCTTGAGGTGTCACACAATATTTGGGAGGTTTTAATGATATGTTTGCTCAGGATATACATGTTATGGTATATAAAATGAAAAATATGAATGACAGCATAAAATATTTTGAGGACATAAATATCATAAGCTGTATTAATTTGAGGTTTGTTTTTGGGCGGTCCATTTATGTGTTTCAGAGAAACAGCTGTTCCTGGGATTTGTCCGAAAGAGGAAGCTGTGCAGAGATCTGCGCAGACAGTCATCAGAGTGCTGGCAGCTTCAGAGCAAGTGTGAAGCATGCCAGGGAACACTGCTTCCCGGTAAAACACAGAAAGCAAAGAAATACACATTTGTTGAACAGACTAAATTTTGGGTTTTTTATGAAAGCACAATTCCGTCAAATCAATTATCAACCACCATAAGAAGTGAGAAAATTCACAAATAAATTAAAGTATTTTTTCATAATTGTTATGGAAAAACATTAAAATATTTAATTATAAAAATATTCTGAAATTTATTGACCAACCTTGTGTTACCAGGCATGATGCGGATTATTTTTTTATTAAGACTGTATGTAAATGCCTGTAATGTGTTTTATGGTCCCCTAATTACTATTCTTCCTACACAAAACAATCAGAAACCCCATGTAGAACACTTAGAACACTTTCATAAAGCTATGTCATATTCATGAATAAATCATGATTAAAATAAACAAAATGTTGCATCCTCTGAGGTGAGGGACTACAATTGTGTTACTAACCATACAATTTCAGTGTCTGAACTCACTAAAAACTCTTGTGGCTGAATGAGATAAAATTCTTGCAACAATGTCCTTACGTAGTGTAAAATCTTCCCACAAATTTAGATGGGGGACTTTTGATTTCAGAATAACTGGACTTGCAGATCTGGGCCCTAGTGTTATATTAATAAATTGTATGTTTATCAATCATGATGTCTGTCAGAGTGCCAGAGTGTGCGGGAGCTGCACATTGAGCTAGATGAGGTCTCGGAGCTGCTGGAGGTGCATAAGCAGCAGTATGAGGAGGTGCTGGGCATTGTGCAGCGTCATACAGAAGACACAGGGACCTGGCTCAAAAGTATGGCCTCTGAGTTTGGCTGGGTGGCAGAGCTGGTCCAGAATAACACCACACCTGAGAACATCTTCAGTGTTACCATGGTGAGGGATAAATTAGGCAAAGTAGAGTAGAGAAAAAAACATTTAATTTACTATTGCATCCTATTACCAAAATGTGTCTATACATGATTTTAGGGCCCTGAACTTTGCTGCTTAAGTTTTTCTATGGTTCTAATAGGCTAATGTGGTTTCACATTTCTGCCTTTGAAACGATTATGTGTGGCATACTGATAACTAAAAAATTGACAAAAATCCAGTCTGAGGCAATTGGGTGATGAATTGTGCAAGTATTTTAGATGATGCTAATAGGTAGCATATTACTTTCTGTTAATCTTAGCTGATCAATAGCATTTGGGGTAAGAGGGAAATTAAGTGAATGTGGTTTCAAACTATTATTCAGACTATGGTGTGTGTCCAGGTGGCGATGGAAGAAAAAGCTAACACCCCAGCAGCGGACACAATGGTGGAGGTTAGCATCCTAAATGCTCCTACTTTCAAACTCACTGTACCTGCCACCATACAGCTTAAGGACCCTGCCTTCATCCAGTATGTGGTCCATGAGGCTCTGGGCCTATATAAGCAGAGGGCCAGGTAAGATTGATTCCAGTATTAAGTCCATAATTCCACATGACTGAAAATCATATACAAAAGTGGCCAAAAGGCTGTAAGATAGTTTCAGTTTTTATGAAATTTAAAATATATTTCAAACGTATTTCATCATGCCTACAACAAATCATATATTAACCACAGTTCCAAAATACAGTAAATCACAAAAATTTGCAGTGGTAATGTTCCAAGTGCACCCGCGAATTGTGATGCAGGGCACCACATGGTGACTAAAAGTGTCTCCAATGTGACTAGATTATTTATTTTGCGACATTTTTTTTCATTTCAGTCACCAATGGCGATCATCTCTCACAAACAAGAGAAATTTAAACTATTAAAAGAACAAGAAAAGTGACATAAATGTGCAGATACACACAACCTGACTCTGACGTTCCTACTACATTATCAAGCGATTAGTTATGAGAATTTCAGATTTTTCTAATGAGTCGGATCATTTGGATCAGATCACTATGAAGATATATGCCTAATTTGGTTCATAAATGCATAGAAATACAGACTAGATGCTGCCCGCATTCCCGTTTTTCCTAGCTGACACTATACATCAGCACGTGGCCATACTTTGTGTGGTGAAATCGACTTGTAAACTTATACAGGTAGATGTGTTTTTCTGAAAACTGGCAAAAAATACAAACATTGTGTACACATGGGCTTAAGAAATAATTTCTGAAAACATTTCACTCATTCCTCTCTGACAAACACACACTCTGGTTACTGTGTTATCATTAGAGTGGTAGGTTTTAAATATATACATAACAGGATCTCAAATCTTTGAATCAGTTTCCACTCTGTAATTTAAGAGAGTTCAATCTGGCAGTGTGGTGCAGCCATAGTTTGTGGAAGGCTGACACAACTAAAGAGCTGAAAATGAGGGCATTATAAGAATGATCAATGGTTTTTATTATATTTGGCCATTATAAAATCCCATATTATAGTGCTTATGTTCAACCAAAATGTTGATTGGGGGCTGTCTTGAACATGGGGATGCATAGCTTTGCTAGCTTAGCTAAGGTTAATTTAAAAAATGGAGGAGGATTTCTTTAGGATACCTCCAGAGTTTGAGAAATATTTAGTGCCTATGTTTAGCTGAAACATTGTTTGGAGGCTGAATTGAACACAGCAATGCATAATAGGTCTAAGGGTTTTACATGTTCATCAATTACATTGCACAAAATCACTCTCACATTAATAGACCTCACCAGCATTATTCTTGACAGTTTCAGTCCCTTTCAAAATGAGTTGTTAAAGGGCTCTGACACGCCACACCTTTTTGGCTTATAAAACGAAATTTTAAAAGAGCCAAATATATTAAAATACATTTGTTCAGCCTTATGCATGAAATGTAATCCTTCGGGATATGGTTTGGAGTGTACAGCCCCAAACAGAACATGCTTAAGGCATCCATTACTTCACTCCACAATAGTAACTTTTGCAATATAGCAGCAATGTTGATGTACGAAGCAGCTGGTCATGCTGCTTCTAGTAACATTCTATGTCTGTGGTCAGTCTAGTAATGTTCTATGTCTGTGGTCAGTCCAGGAATACTCTATATCTGTGGTCAGTCTAGTAATGTTCTATGTATCTGATGTAGTCTAGTAATATTCTGTGTCTATGACCAAACGGCTCTTCCTTTTCCCAAATTTAGTCAAAGAACCGACTCGTTTGTGACTGACACATCTCTTTTGAGAGCAGTGTTGACAAATTTCAGTCGTGTTAAAAGAAAAGAATTATGTTGTAAACAAATGCATTTTTTGTCATTTTTGGCATGAAATTTTCGGTGCACGAATGTTTGATACATCCCTAGTATTACATTTTATATGGAAATTTACCTGAATTTACATTGTTTGATACAAAATGAGTAAATTATGTTTTTCATGATAATTTAGCATTAAATGCATTAAAAAAATATATTGCCAAACAAAAAAAACAAATGCGAATTTGTGGAGATTTCCGAGAACAATTAATAGTTTGGTTCTAACAATAAACCTGTGAATGACTGAAGCTGCGCACTCTTGATCAGGTTTGAGGGAGGTTTTACTGTACACCATTAATTTGAAGTGATGTCTTATTCTTACATATTACATGAAAAAAATTGTTCAGGCTTTACAATAAGTCACTTTAATCATGGATACATCCTAAAGTGCATCGCCCCATATTAAAAATGTAATGTAGTTCATAAATTAGTGTGTTAGTATATTGCCCCAGTACCTAAATATTTACTTTTTTTTTTTTAATCTAATGTAGCCTTCGGGAAATTTTGAATGTGGAAAAATCTGGTGGCCATTAAGGTTCTAGGTTAATAAAAGTCATTATTGCTGTTTTGAAAAAGTAAGCATTACATTATAAATTTGTATGAGCTAGTGATGCTAGAACACTTTTGGCTTGTGGTATAACTCAGTAAGTATACTTCATATACACTTTTGTTTAAAGAGGTGGAGGTGAAGCCCAGATCTTACAATATTGTGCTACAGTTCTTTAGAAAACAGTTTGCTTTGAAGCCTGTGGTGTTCAGTCCTTCGACAACAAACATAATATTGCTTTGAAATTCTAGGTAGTATTTCCTTAAATAATATATGAGGTATTAGATGTTGGGTACCACTTTTGACACTGTCACATGTTTCTGATTATAGGCAAGAAGAGGCTTGAGGCTGCTTAAAGGAGAAATACGTAGGTTTGTCTCTGAATAAGGAACGTGTATTATAGATGTCAAATGAAGTTATTTATTTTTGGCTAGATATAAAGCCTGAAGAAAAATATCCTTGTTAGTCACAATGCCATTATTTTAGAATGTAATATATATATATATACAGTTTTATATATACATATATATATATATATATATATATATAAATATATATATAGCTACAAGAGTGCCCATTAAATCACCTGTATTCTCAAATAAAAAGATTTAATTGAAAATGTCTTGGCATTGTTTTCCATTGTTTGCTAGGGCTGCCCACAGCCAACCAGTTTAGGTGCCCACAGTTCTTTATTTTTCTTTGCAAATTAAAAAAAAGATTACACACACCCATTCTGTGCATTCTCGAAAGGGCCTATCTGTCTGGAAGTACACAGACAGCTAGTTCTCAAAAAAATGGGGACAACTAATATTGCAGAGCCATGCCTGGCTTTGCCCTGAGGTGTTTGGGATAAAGGTCACCGTGTTGTAAGATGAGCAGCCCACGAGATGCAAGTTTGGTGTCCGCACAAAGAAAGACCTGGATCGACTAGGTAGAAATACACACTAACAGAGACATCCAGCCAATCACACAATGCAGACACTTACGACTCCATATTTACTCCTCATTACTGACAGGTGGACTCGTGATTAGGTGCCTGGCAACCTAATCCTTGCAGCACCTACTCTGGCTGCCGTGCCCCCAATCACCACACACTCCTCCACATTGCATTTGAGAAAAACCGGGACATGGGGGTGTGGCGTGGGCATGACGGGGGCGTGGCAGGGGCGTGGCAGGGGCATGACGGGGGCGTGGCGATGACGACGGTTGGTGTGTGTGTGGGATAGGCTACCACTGTAATATTGTAATAATAAATACAATGCTACTATATATTTGTATGTTTGTTTCTTTATTGTATTCAATACACAAATTAATTTAAATGAAATTTAAAAATAAATATAATAAAACAAAAAAAATTCACTCTCTTGAAAATTCTGCTCATGGCAGTTGCTAGGTGATGCTGATTGTTTTCGCAGGTTTGCATTAACCAATCAAATAAGCACATACCTGCCCCTGACAGCTGGATCAAGATACCGTAAGAAAAATAGTAGTCTAGGATTGCGTGAGCAGAACGTAGATTTTATTAAAAGTGAAACTAGCGAATAGGCCTACTTAAAAAAAATTAAAGTGCCTTTGCCCCAAAAAAATGGTACATTTGGTGTCCCGGGAAAGATTATACATTTTCCGGAACAGACATTAAAAAAAGAGAATAATCCCGGGAAAACCAAAACATGTGGCAACCCTATGAGTGAGTGTCTCCTAGAATTCCGGCGAGGAGCTGCATGGCTGAGCTGGCTCTGACGTAACCTCACCCCACCCCCCTCACGATTGGCCTCTGAGGAGGGGCGAGGGTGATCCCCAGCCACTCCCAAAGATGAACCAGGAGCCCCCCCCCCAGCCTGTTCTCTTTGGGGCCATACCCCTCCCAACTTACAAGGTATTGGACACCTCCCTGTCGTCTCCAGGAGTCTAAAAGCCTTTGTACTCTGTAGGCTGGGGCCCCCTCTATCTCAACAGGAGGAGAAAACACCCCTGGAAAGGAGGCATTGGAACAGGAAAAGAAACCAAAAATGTAAAGAGAAAGCTGGCCCAGAACAGACAACAGAAAAAATGAGCAAATAGAGAGGAAATAAATCAAAAGATAAAGCACATAGAAGACGAAAGCTAATCAGAGGCAGATGACATGTTTTCTATTGTTTATTTAGAGAGCTACTCCAAACGATGCCTGCTTTGTAAGCAGTGGGCCCATGAAGCCTGCACTGATGGAAGTTCCATTTATGTATGCCACAACTGTGAAACAGACAGTGAATAATTTTCCGTCTGACTTTGATAGACCTGAGGATCCTGATGGCTCAACAGTTCAGAATCAGAATCAGTTACGTTGAATAGATCTTTGATTCAAAATTAACTGGCTTCATCACTGTTTCATATATTTTGTGTAATTGAGCAAGCTAATTCAAAAGTGTATGTAATGCAGTTGTATTGTTTTCTGAAAAGAACCATGTCCCTGTGTTTATGAATCATTTCATAATTTTACAGCATATCAACATATCATCTATCATTTTACAGTATGTCAACATATCAACTCTGTGAATTAAATAACACTTGTCAGACAATAATTAAACAAAAATTGATTCTGAAAGATTTTGAAGACATTTTAACAAGCGTTGCAACTGTCCGTTAATATTGTTGCAACCGTCACCTTGAATGGTAAATGTAATTTAGTTCAATATCATAATATTTACAAATATTGCATCATTATGAATGGATATGTGACATGTGTGGGCTTAATGTATACAAATTAAAAACGGTTTCTGAGATACAGAAGGAAAAGCCAAAAGTCCCCAGTCTCACCTACGTTTCTATCTGTGCATTAAGCAGAAACATGCATCTATAATCTTTAGCGGTTAGTTTTTAAATTTAGCCTGACAAAGTAGATACCTGTCAGACACTCATTCTGGGTTTAAGACTCCTCTTCGCTGAGTTATATTTGATTATAAGCGTAAAAACAGTACAATGCCAGCTCATGCATGCAACATTTGTGCGGTCTGTGACTCCTGCTTAGTTAAAACACTATTTGATCTCACTGCCGTATCAGGTCACGTGGTTCATGTAAGCCTCTAGAGCAGTGGTTCTCAATCTTTTTTGCACAAACGCCCCCTGACCTCCTCATGACCCTCTTGACGCCCCACCTGCACACACAAAGAAATAGGCTATCATCATAATTGACAGATAAAGATTATGAATATGTATGGCCTAATACTACTACTACTACTACTAATAATAATAATAATAATAATAATGATGATGGGTTTATAAGTGTAGTCTTTGAGTAGCCTTATGAAGACTATGTTTGAAGAAACACCTCTGGTGGGTCTGCTTTTTGCTGAGATGCTGGCAAGCCAGGCTTGTGGAACATGATACCCCGCATCCACATAGACAGATAGATGGACCGATAGAAAGATTATTATTGTTTTTTTTTTATTATTATTTGTGTTATCATTACACCACTAAAACAACTGTTATATTTCTATTAGTATTGGTTTCATTAGGGCTTATGTCTATGTAAGAACAATATTAAACATGACCGAACAGGAGTGCTTTGGCTAAATTTAATATTATTTCCAAGCAAACATATTATTGCAAATTAAATATACAGATATGTCGTAATTCGGTTTCTACAAGTGCCTACATTTAGTTTTTCTTTATGCTTTTTTTAACTACATATTTTAAGACAGCCAAATGGTGCCAAACGTGCAGATTGGCTTTAAACCTAAATTAAATTACAGGTCTAGTCAACCTCAGGGATTATTTGGCAACCAAAAAATTTCATAAACCTTTTAATGTGATGGGTGTGCCTGCTGTCTCGCCATTGATTGGTCGAAACGAGGAATACACGCTGACAGAGCCGCTCGGAGCGAGTGTACTGAGTTTTTCTGTTTCTGTTCCTTGGGTGCGTGGCTGACAGTTAGAGTAGAGATAGCGTCCAAAAAAAAGATTCCGACCCGGCTCGGACAGAGTTCAGGTTCGAGCAGAGTATCTAAAGCTCTACTGCCAGCTCAGAAAAGCAGTCTCGCACAGAGACGTGGAGTGGAAGGGCACCATTTGGGGGAGAGAAATACAAGAAAACGAATCCTGGCACGCTTGCTTTGAACTCGCCATGATTTTTTGATAGCTCTCTTAATGCTTGTGTGTTCGTGAAAAGTTTGGAGTGAATGTGACAAAGAGCGGTAACGCTTAATGATCAAGAATACTGAAACAAGGGCTGGATCATTAAGTAGAGGGAACAGGGCGGGGCGCGCAGTGATCAGAGCTGGATATGATCGAATTTTTATTAGTGCAGAACCAAGGCTTGAGAAACGCTGGCCTAGCTTACTTCATAAACTCAGCAAAAAAAGAAACGTCCCTTTTTCAGGACTGTGTATTTCAACAATAATGTTGTAAAAATCCAAATAACTTTACAGATCTTCATTGTAAAGGGTTTAAACAATGCTTTCCATGCATGTTCAATTAACCATAATCAATTAACTTGAAGTGCTCTTCACTGATAAGTCACGGTTTTGTCTCACCAGGGGTGATGGACGTATTCGTGTTTATCGTCGAAGGAATGAGCATTACACGGAGGCCTGCACCCTGGAGCGGGATCAATTTGGAGGTGGGGGGTCTGTCATGGTCTATCTGGGGTGGTATATCACATCACCATCGGACTGAGCTTATTGTCATTGCAGGCAATCTCAATGCCTTGTGGTAAAGGGAAGACATCCTCCGTCCTCATGTGGTACCCTTTATGCATGCTCATCCGGACATGATCCTCCAGCAGGACAATGCCACCAGCCATACTGCTCGTTCTGTGTGTGAGTTTCTGCATGACAGCAATGTCAGTGTTCTGCCATGGCATGCAAAGAGCCCGGATCTCAATCCCATTGAGCAGGTCTGTGACCTGTTGGATCGCAGGGTGAGGGCTAGGGACATTCCCTTCATAAATGTCCAGGAACTTGCAAGTGCCTTGGTGGAAGAGTGGGGTAACATCTCACAGCAAGAACTGACAAATCTGGTCCAGTCCATGAGGAGGAGATGCACTGCAGTACTTCAAGCAGCTGGTGGCCACACCAGATACTGACTGGTAAATTTACTTCTGATTTTGAGCCTCCCTTCATTCAGGGACACATTGTGAAACATTTGTGGTTTATGTCTTATGGTGTTGACTCTTTTATTGTTCATACAAATATTTACACGATAAGTTTACTGAAAATAAAAACAGTTGACAGTTAGAGGACGTATCTTTTTTTGCTGAGTTTATATGTGTGTGTGTAATCTACTGTTTTCAGTTAAGTAGTTGAGCAACGAGGGGAAAAACCTTTCACAAGAACTGGGGTTTGAAAGTATTCAATATATTCCCTACATGGTCGTCATCTCCATTCAACCAGAGGGGGACGTGTGCCATTCACATTTCATAATTATTTGTTTGGACCCCCCACATTTAACATAAATAATTAGCTCACCAGGGCTGTTGAATCTTGAATCTTTCGCAAAATAATCCACCCCACTAAAAAATTAGATGGACACACACCGCTGGAAATCCAAGCAGCCTGTGTGACATGTCAATTCACTTGCATGGGGTGAGTTGGAGGAAAACCCGAGTTGATTTCTAGTGCTGTGGGTTTTTCTATCCATTAAGTGGAGTGGATTCTTTTAGGAATGATTGGAGATTTAACAGGGCTTCCCAAACAAAAAGGACAGGCAGCAACTCTGCTGCCACCCAAACCCCGCCCCCACACGTCCAAACCACACCCCCACGCACAAACCCCAACCCCACGTGTCCCCCTCACATAAAAAATGCTTCTGACCACATGCACAACATGCCTAAACTGACTAATAATAATAGCCTTTGCTCACACACTCAATTAAGAAGACTTCTGATTGGTCAGCAGTGCTGTACGGTTTAAGTTTATATCGGCACCTGCTGCCGTGGCATGCTTTTGTCAGCGTTTTTAGCGTTTGCGTGTGGACAGAGATATTTTTGAGACGTGCTCGTGTGGACGTGATTGAAAAAAAAAAAGGAAAACGGAAAATCTCTGTTTTCAAAAATACCCGTGTACGTGTGGACATGGCCTGACACCTGTGCTCTATAGCAGCGTTTCTCAAACGTATTTGGGGCTGCAGGGCCCTGCATATATGGAACACCACCCCACCCCCGATCCATATCCAGATAGATAGATAGTTATTAGGGATTATGTCTATGTAAGAACAATATTAAACATGACCTAACAGGAGTGGTTTGGCTAAAAGTTTTTTGCTTTTATCCATTTTGCTATTTTAATTTGTGTGGCTATTTTTGACGTGTCAAGTGTGAGTCATAGACTAAGGATATCCAGTCATTTTTCAAAGTAAAACATCGTTTAGACTCCGATAGTAAATAAAACGGAATTTTTTTTTCTGTGCAGCCCAGGGGTTGGGTACCACTGATCTAGAAAACAGCATATTGAAATCACAATAAAATCATATATATTCTATACTATTATATATTCATATATATTCTACACTATTTCATCTAGAACAGAGCTCACTCATTTATGCACACATCCTGATCACAAAACTAATTTCAATTTTTGATGGCACAGCGATCTAGGTTAAGGTGAGGTAAGGTACACTTCATTATCAGCAGCTGAGTACAAGTACGTATTGAGATGAAATATGAGATTTAACATTAATAATGCAGCAGAGTATTGCACATGACAGGGTCATAAGTGTATAATGTACATACATTTTTAGGAGTTCTGTGGAGTAACATACATATAACCTTGTACAGTAAACAATATACAGAAGTATGTGTAAATTTAAAATATGAAAAAATGTAGTATATTTAATCAGGAACACACTATTAAATGAAACCTCACAGAAACCTGAACAAATATGTATGGCTGTCCTGTTTAATAATTATATTTGTGTGAAATTCATAACACTCATTTTTAGGCTCCATGGCTGGCACAGATATGGATGTCAACAGTTTATGGCCAGAAGATCTGTCAAGATAAAAACGAAAATTTACACAGAAATTACGAAATATTCTCAGTATCGCCTACGTAGGGGAAAGCTGAAATGGGACATATATTGTATAACATAAAACAGTTATTTTATCAATTTACCGTTATCCAGTGGCGTGTAACTGCTGTTTGGAACTTTAGAAGCTCCCCATAACACGAAAGTAGGCCGGAAGTAACGCCCCATTGCTTTACAACAGGACCCTATGGAAGTGTCACCGCTCTGTCCACATCTCTCCTCCTGCCCAAGAACCATGTCTTTTGGTTTAGGTGTGTCAGCTCATTTATTTAGCCACTTGAGGGTGTATTGGTGTGGGGGTTAGTCATTTGGTCTTAAAGTTAAACACAGGTGTGCACTTTAGGCAATTAGGGGTGTAGAAGGTGGAGGAGCTACGGTTCTTACCATAGCAGAAACACAATAGCCCGATACAGCAGCACTTTATTCAGTATCTGTTTGCTTCTTAGCGACATCAGCAATAAATGGGAACACCACCCAACTGGATTTATTGCTTTCGGAGTCATTTATTGGGAAGCTGCACGCGTTGAGAACACTCCATGCCATCCACACCGAGGCCTACAGGGTGGCCTACATAAACCACAAGTCTCTGCCCAGCTTTACATATAATTGTGCTTATATCACCTAAAATAAGACAATTTGGCATTTTTTTTGTGGTGGTGTATGTGTGTGACAGCATCTTTTTCACATGTTTTAAATGTACATAACATTACTTTTAGGATATACAGGAACTCTAAATAAGGCTCGGGAAGGTGTCTGAATATTGTGATTCAAACGCAGAACTCCCATGAAAGGAGTTGTTTTGCTGTGCACTGACCATTTATGAAAAATCCATACCGATGTAGTTCTAATACCGTCTGAAACCGTAACATTTTGGTCATACCGCACAGCTCTAACAAATGTAAATATATTTTGGGGCAGGAAACAATCTGCAGCAATAAGCAGGGCTCACAAAAACAAAACTACATGCAAGTGAAAATCATTACATAAAACTTTATTTTTCATCTGTACAAATTCTTCAGATTAATAATTTTTTGCCAACATGTCTGGTCTGTACACACGCCTCCTCCATACATGTTTAATTCAAGTCCTGCAACCAAGGACCTGCTCTGCATCCATCTCTGCATTAATCTTCAGAAAGTCCAAAACAAAAAAAGGGAAATAAAAGTTTGCCACAAACTTGTCCATAGCCCTTTTGTAAAACCCCATTGCTTTCCGCAATGGCAGGAGGCGGTGGTGTGAAAAAGGGTTTGTTGGGTGTTCTGTTTTTAAACAAAGGGGACAACTTTTGACCCCTGGACAAACGAATACAATACACAAGGACAAAATGCTGAGCCTTCTCTACACACCATAAGAGTATTTAAACAAACAAAAAGATGAGCTCACCCCAGCTTTCATTCACATGACAGTGTTTGATTTGCAATTAGTGCATTTGCAATCTAGTTAAACCAATTACACAACTGATCTCACCTCCATTATTTGCAGTGCTCTGTAAAATCTGTTATTGAGGTAAAAACTGTTCTGGATTAATACCTTACAATTACCTTACCGTTTAAAAATTAATATCCACAATTGGCATAGCAAGCCGTGCCATTTAATATACAAGATGTAATGAGTGTAAGCATGATGTATGAAGAATAAAACATTTTAAAGCAATTTGTTTCAGCCAGGTTGGAACACACTAATTGTTTAAGCCTTGAATAATACACTGGACCAAAGCCACCTTATGCAAACCCATCTGAAGTTTCTGTTTATTTCAGCTGCAAACAATAATGACCGACAGGGTTTAATCAATATGGCGCAGCTTCAAGGAGCTGGAAAAGTGACAGCAAGTTTTTAGTGTTCACAAATGTTTCAGTGGTTCTCTTCTGATATGACATTTGGGATATTTCTCAAAGCACAACTGTAATTGAGCTCATTTTCTAACATACTGTAGATAAACAGCATTTGTCTAGAGCTGATATGTTTGCATGGAAACAGTACATTTGAAGTGTTCAGTGATGGACTCAAAGCTAGTGTTTGCACAGACCAAGCCTAGTCAAAGACTTCCTCTAGATAATCCAGACTGCCTGACCTTCTTTGAAATGTGGACATAAGTGGAAGAACGGTATAATCAGTTCAAAGTATTTTTTCCTGAGGCCAAGAGATTCTGAGGAAGGTTGGCCCTTTGATGAACAATTTGACAGCTAATTATGTGCACAGATTATAAACAGGTTTTCTCAGAATTGGCAGTCAGTTCAAATGGCATTACTCTCTCTGTGCACCCACTGGGCACTATAGAAATACACTGGCTGGCACTAGGTGGAGCTGAAATATGAACCATACAATGTATAATCATAGGTTTAACATACATCAGTTTTTAAAATTAACTGACATAAATCTGATTCATGTATCTTTTACCACATGTTTAATCCTGTCTCATTCTCTCATTGCTCCTGTGGCACTAATACATTCACAACAGCAATTATCCTCTCTCTTTCTCACACACACAGACACACACAGACACACACAGACACACACAGACACACACAGACACACACAGACACAGACATTCTCTCAGTGATAGCACAATTGACAGTTTTAGGCAAAGCTGTCAGTTTTCAACCACAGTTATTGGTCACTTTTTAAACAAACTATCAAAACTACTAAAAAAAAAAGAAATGTAAAATCAACAAAGATGTAAGACAATCAGACAAAAAAAAATCAATTCATTTTTTAAAAATAATTGAAGGAAAAAAAGGTTTAGGCAGGAAGAAAATATTGTTGGAAGGTAAGATGCACAACTGGAAAATGCAGTAGGAAAAAACAGGTTTGTGCAACTGAATCAGTCTTAAGATCATCATTTTTCTCCCTCTCTCTGTAGAACACCCTTTGTAGAGGTTAAAGTGAAAGAGTGAATAAGAGAGAGAGCATGGCCTAGTCCCAGACACACAAACACTTCCCTTATGAACGTCACTACACACTTGTTCTCAGAGCTACTAATATCAAATTGTTGTACATGTGCCTTCCACACACTGGCAAAACATATAAAAAGTCCCTTTGAGAAGGTGTGTGTAGGGAGGGTGTAGGAGAAGTTGTGCAATGGTTTAGGACACGGTTGTGGTGGTAATGACCTGGCCTGGCATATAGAAGCGTGCCTCTAGAGGTTGTCTCCAGGCTGGTACTGTGGCTCAGTGGCAGTGAAGTAGTCCTCCAGGAAGGACTGAATGTACTCGAAGGTGGGACGCTCATCCGGCTCCTTCTTCCAGCACAGGCGCATCATCTCGTGCAGAGATTCAGGACAGCCCTGAGGACATGGCATCCTGTAGCCTCTTTCCACCTGCTCTAGGACCTCTCTGTTCACCATGCCTGCAAAGCAGACAATTTAAAAAGACAATTTCATGATTCTTTAGGAAACAATTCACCACAAAATCTCAAATTTCAAACTAGACGAAATTTTCACACAGATAATGCAAAGTGTGTTTGCTCAAATGCCGAACACATAGTGGCTGAGCCAGGGCAGGGGCCGGGGGGTGGGGTGTATTTGCCCCTGCCCCTGGCCCCCCTACGTAAAAAAGTCTAGCTCCGCCACTGACAACACAGGATAAGCAACAGCATTGGTGTTAGCATTAACATTCACGATAGCATTAGCATAACATTAATATATCTATAGCATTAGCACAACATTAATGTGTGTGAGTGTGTCCCAATTATTTTGTCCCCATAGTTTTGTATGACATTTGGCCATATAGTTTGGCGTGGCCTGAAGTCTCATATGAAGTGTGTTTGCGCGTATGTGTGTCCCCTCAGGTAGAATATGTGAATGAGAAATAACAGAGATAATGTACCTTGAGCAGGAACAGGAGTGTGTGTGTGTGTGTGAGTGTGAGTGATTGAGTGAGCAAGTGAATAAGTGCGTGTGTATGTGTGTGTGACTGTGTGACTACGTGAGTGTGTGTGCTTTATTATGGGGCGAAAAATTAAGAAGAGTGCAGGTCATGACCGACCACATTTGCGTGTAGGGGAAGTTGATTAAGTTTCACATGAAGTTTGGCATTTTGTCAGCGAATAGAATTACCACAGTACTGAGAAGTGCCAATAAAAGTAATACCACATCCTGCGCTGAAGAGCTGAACATTTGATACATAGGTTGCCCAGGCTGCACTAATTGCAACGGACGAATAAATAAAAATAAATAAAGAATAATTAAACTTAAGAACAATAGTGTGCATTTACTGCTTGCAAGCACACTAATAATAAAACTTAGGCACTGAATACACATATATGAAAGAAGCAAAATAAACAAAGCCCAATAAACACGCCGAGCTATTTTTAGGGGATGATTTTTAATTTTTGAAAATATTATGAGAATTTTGGCTAAAAATGGGAGCAAAGTTTTCCATCTTTTTGTGCCATTTTGTTTTTTACAATGGTCACAACCCCAACCTTGTCTTTGAATGACCAATTAATTACCATGTCACCATTTATTAAAATTGTCTGCAGTGCAATTTACTAGAATCACTTTAATAACATTTATCAAAAATTTTATTTTGACCTTTAGCAGCAACATTTATTTTGACCTTTTGCATGTTGAGAAGGTCAGAGAGAGAGAGAAAGGAAAACCATGATGTGAGATAATACAAATAAACCAGAAAGTGGTCTATTCAGGCAATAGAGGCCACTGGGCGGTGTGTAGGCTGCAGTCTGGTCAGCACAGATGGCAGTAAATAAGAACTGGAGCACAGTACGTTTACATTCTTGCCTCAGGCAGATGGCTGCCTGTCATCGGTCATTACACATACAGTAGTGCTTGGTGGCTCTAGCAGCCAGTATACTTTCCAAACTCTAACCATGTCCTTAAAAATGATTTTTAAACCACTCACAATTTTAACATCATAAACTATACACCACAATGTTTTCTGTGTTTGTGCCAATACAGTGTGGCCCTGAGGCTTGCAGCAGGCTTTGGGTGCTGAATTGCTGGAAGTCCAAGTGGTGCTTGGAAAACAATGTGGGATTTATTGACAATTGGTCCAAGATCGAGGGCAAGCCTGGTCTTTTAGCCAGGAATGGTATCCACCCCTAGTGGGAGGGTGCTGCTCTCATCTCCAGCAACATAGCCCATAGTCTGTTAGCTAGCGGGCAGCCAAATTCAGGTAGTCGCTGCTGACAAACCTGTGCCAGGTCCAGGTGACAGACAACCTGGCTGAACCGACCATCTGCTAGCTGCCTTGAGTCATCACCTAGGATTCACCTTAAGTTTTATAATATTAAGATTGTGTCTGTCCTCCTACTAAACAGAAAAGTAAGAAATGCCAAATAGTGTGCCTAAATAATGCAATTAATGTCTGTCATATTTACAAAAAGTTAAAGAGCTTAGATCTAAAGATAAATTTGAGACTGCTAAACATTAGATCGCTCGCCCCTAAAACGGCTCTTGTGAACGAATGAATAACTGATCAGAATCTCGATACTGAGACCTCGATTAGACCTATTGAATTTGTTGCTCTAAATGAGGCTACACCTCCAAGCTAAAACTAGGTACACAATCCTAGAATAAACGGTAGAGGGGGAGGTACGGGAACGATATATAGAAGTTGTGATCAAATAATAATAATTGGAGATTTCAAAATTAACTTAATTAATCTTAGATACAGTTTGCTTCACCCAACATGTTACAGGGCTGACTCTTTGCTGTGGCCATACACTCAAACTTATATTGACCATTGATGGGGATAACATACAGTGGCTTGCAATAGTATACGGCCCCCTTGAACGTTTCCACATTTTGTCACATTACAGCTACAAACATGAATCTATTTTATTGGAATTCCATGTGAACGACCAATACAAAGTGGTGTACACTTGAGCAGTGGAATGAAAATCATACATGATTCCAAACATTTTTTACATATAAATAACTGAAAAGGGGGGTGTTCGTGGAATTCCAATAAAATAGATTCATGTTTGTGGCTGTAATGTGACCAAATGTGGAAACGTTCAAGGGGGCCGTATACTATTGCAAGCCACTGTAGCTATTCTTCCTCTGTCTACAGTAATTTCCAATCACTACCTCATTACATATATTCATCTTAATCATAATTTAACACCATCCTGTCCATCAGACCTAGATAACCTAACTGAATGCTTCGAAAATGCTCTTTGATCATCAATAGATTACTATAAGGCTTAAAAATCAGACATAAAAAGCTGGCTCCCTGGTATAATGATCAAACACGTGCTTTAAAGCAAAATGTGTGAAATCTCAAATGGCGAGTGACTAATTGGGAATATTTCCTACCAATCATCTCTCATTGAATCTAACATTTCTCTTTAGTGCTATTTCTAAATTAAGAACCAGGGAGGTGCAGAACCACAGGTTCCTGCAAATCGTTCTAGTGGTGTTTATATGGACTTTTCATTAATAAAGTAGAAATAATTAAACAAGAAATTCAAATTAGAAATTTGACAACCACATTTGCTACCCAATTCAGCAGACACAGATACAGTTCAAATCTCAGCTGTAGTCTAGAAATTGTCATCTTTTAATCCAGTCCAGTAAACTCTATTCCTACAAGCTTGCTTAAAGAAGGCCCTACCAGTAATTATCGGTCTCTCCTATTAGTATTAAATGCTTCGTTTAGTATTGGTTATCTATGGAAATCCTTTAAATTAGCAGTTATTAAACCACTGTTAAAAAACCCGCACCTCGATCTATGTGAGCTCTCTAATTATCCACCCGTCTCTAACCTTCCATTTGCAAAGAAGATCTTAGAGAAAGACAACAGCTGTTTATTACTCCAAAAAGATGTAAATGAAAAATTTCGATCTGGGTACCAACCTCATCATAGCCAGTGATGGGAACAACGGCACTATAAATAAATGCCATTTCTAATGGTGATACTTTTTTTCAGCAACAAGTAATCAAACCAATTACTATTACAACGCCATTACCATTACTGACAGTAAAATGCACGTTACTATAACCAAGAACACTGAAGAGGTTTTCATGTGAGCAGCATCTCTCTCAGGCAAGATGACCGTCTCAAGCTAGGATACGCAAACGCCGGAATCTCTGTGCTCTGTGTAACACAGGGGGCTCCAGACGGTCATATTTCAGAGGTAAAAAATGATATAAATACTGTTCAGTTTCTCACAAAAAACGATCGTTTCATGTCTTAAGACATCA
>JBBKCR010069019.1:0-10174 GCA_037577295.1 Ladigesia roloffi | reverse complement strand
AGATAGAGAGAGAGAGGGAGAGAGACAGAGGAAGAGAGAGAGAGAGGGTGAAGAGAGAGAGAGAGACAGAGAGAGAGAGAGAGAGAGAGAGAGAGAAAGAGAGAGGGCGAAGAGAGAGAGAGAGAGAGAGAGTATTTATTACAGTGAGTTAGCACCCAGTGTACCAGCCCTGATTGAACGGCCACAACTGGGGTGTTAAACTCAAGGGACAGAAATGAACTGGGGGGCAGAAATGAGAGAGAGAGGGAGGATGACACAGGGGTGAAGACTGACCTCAATTATAGTATGCAGATGCATTGGACCTCACTGAGCCAATTCAGTGAAAGGTGGGCAGTCAGGTGTACTCCATCAGGGGCTTCATTCCACCAGTATAATCACACAAAGGCAGCAATACCAGTGAGCACATCTATCTCTGATCCTTTCCCCAGGCACAGACATGAGGCCGAAGACAGCAGCTAAAAGTTAGCAGTGGGAGAGGTCTCTGGATCTCGATGGTGAAAAAGAGCCTACATGAGTACTTAATTATTATTAAAAGACATTCTGTGCTTCTGTTTAATATGCTGGGAGCCCTGACCCACTGAGAAAAGATCAGGCTGTAAAACAACTTACAATGTTTCTGCCTAGGCTCCACCCACATCTGCATTTCCAGAGCTGGTGATTCGAATACCTGCAAAAACCCATTTCAACCTAATGACGGTGTTCTCTAACAGTGATGTTCTCTAAATTACTACTTTAAATGCAAACTCAGTGGAATCCTTCCATGTTTAAAATTTCTTTGTAAGCCATTAATCAAGGAACGTGAACATGGAGTAATGATCTGAATTCAGTGACCACCATAATAAATGGAGTGATAAATGTGGCGGTGGTGGCCTAGTGGGTAGGATACTTGCTTCTGGACTAAGAGGATACTTGCTTCTGGGTTTCTGAGCAAGACCCTTTGCCCCAGGTTGCTCCAGGGAGACTGCCCCCTGTAGTTCAGGATTGGAACTATGTATAAAACTGTCTGCTAAATGCTGTATATGTAAATGTAATAAGTGCTGGTAAATGGTCAGATTATGAAGCTGGTGACCTGGTGGGTCGGAATCTATCCCTGCTCTCAGAAAGCAGTAGGTTCGAATCCCAGGACTGTCAGTGGCACCAATGTGCTTGCCACACTGTGTGCTATGTGCTGATTAACATGTGAACAATTGACACTTTACCCTTGTAAGCTGCAGACAACTGAATACTGTAACAAACTGTCATTTTATCACATTTTATAGTATTATTTATTTGTCACATTGTTTTATTGCATATTGGATGGATCTACATAGGTTTGCATCAATTTTTTACACAAAAATAAAAATGGGACCCTAATATGGCCACAAGTTAGTAAAGCACTGGAATGAGATAATAGTGTGTCATGGCCTGGCTTTAGGGTCCCTATTCCACTATTTCAGTAAGAAGTGGTGAAGAATTATTTGGATTAAGAAATGTCGTCACCAGTAAGGTTCCATCATAAAATTGAAGATGAATCTGATGTGAGCTTTATTAATACCCATTCACAGCAAGTCATACTGACTTCTAAACCACATAGACAGGTCTGCTCCACCTCAGTAAAGGGCTGGATGTGTTGAGAGAGAGTCTGGAAAAGTTTTGGCTATGTTTTTACATAGATTTGGGTGACTATAACGACAAGAATATGGTTTGTGTGTATATGTATGTTCCAATTAAGGTGGGTCCAAACAATCCATTGTCACTATTTGTTAAAGACCAATAGCAAGTGTTTGTGTCTGGGGAGGGGGCTCCAAAGCAGATTGGGCAAAAAGCAACAACAAAACGTGGGAGATTGATGGAACTGCTGCACAGAATCATAGGGCAATTTCTGATCCTCTGCAAAAATTAGGGCCGGCAAAAGGCCGGCATGGATGCGCCTATTCAGAAAACCACCTTCTGTAAGCATCAAACGCTTCTTCTGCCGTCATACCTTCAATTACTGTTCCCCCTTCCCAGAGAGCCGCCGAGTCCGCCCCTGCCACTCTGGGGAAAGGTCTGGAGCTTCAATTTGCATGCACAAACAACTTGTTGTGATGTTCTATTAAAAAGGTGCGATGTAATTCAAAACGCTTCGTGGTACGTATGCAGCTCCCACCTCCCTCACCCCTCTGGGGTCTCATTACTGGAGTAATGCAGCTGTCACTCAAGTTCTCTCACTCTCTCTCTCTCTCTCTCTCTCTCTATGCCGTGTTGCTCTGTATCCTGACCCTCCAAAACATGAAGCGAACAACTACAAGCCAGAGAGAGAAAAAGACAGACAGAATGGTGGGCTGGGGGGAGAGAAACAGAGAGGGAGAGCGCAAGAGAAAGACAGGGTGAGGGAGAGAAAGAGAGAGAGAGAGAGAGAGAGAGAGAGAGGGAAAAGAGGAGGGCTAATTTTAGAATCAGTCTGCACTTAATGATACATTAAAGTGTAACCAGGGAAGGCAAGAGTTCAGGCAATGTCAGGGCCAGCTGTGTTGAGCTTCATAAACACGCTACCATTTTCACATGGCACCATCTGGACACAGCTGCACTTCAGAGGCTGCTCGAGCTGTAAGCATCTACTAAATGAAGTCATGAAATCAAGGCAGGACCCTTTGACGCAAATGAGATTCTAGCTAAGACTTAGCAGTACTAACTGCTGGGGTATTGGCTGATTTCCCAAAACTTTTTTCAGTGCAGTGATTCCCTTATGTAAATAAGTTAAGTAAGGTGGCTGGGTAATGTTATTATTACATACAAATGTGTACACTTATTTTCTAAATTAAAAATAAAAAAATTGAAATTCAACAAAGAAAAGCTGCCCATGTGATTCTGCTTAAACCTTTTATTTAAGTCATGTCAGTGTAATTGGCCGCTTCTCATTGGTTAAACTCCAGTGGTTATAAATCCGTCACGATTCGTTATGATTGGTTGATAACAATTGAGTGACTATGAATATAACTGCTTTTATTAATGCCTATGAATTCTAATTCATTTTGATGCACTGCTTATAACTGCAGGATTATGGCTGCTTTTTGGGCGGTTGCGACATAATTGTGATCAAAATTGTGTTTGGTTTATTGTTTGTTATGAAAGGTTTATTCAGTTCACTATGAACGTGTCACAATTGGTATTAACTGACAAGTTGTGAGAACTGTTGTTTGGTTATTCATGTTTTGATACGATAGCCTATTAGCATGTTATCCTTTGTTTTGATTGAGGTGTCATAACTGTTTATACCCTGATTTTGTTATAATTCTGTTTATGAATGTCTTATAAAGGTTTAAAGCCGCTAAATACATTTTCGTGACCTTTTTATTATCACAGAATTTGTTGAGGGAACGGTAGACGTAACTAACCAGCGGTATAAATATTATCCTGCTCTTGCATGTTCCTGTCCTTCCGTTAAGACGAGTAAATGAGGACCCATGCTCAATCTTAATTGGATGTCCCTGAAAATTGATACTGATTTTTTTAACCCCTGTTGTGGAGCCCGTGAGATGGAAGACGAGACACTGTCTCAGCGGGATCCCCCGGGTGAACTCCAGGTGCTAGCTTGTTATAGAGCAGCGGTAACCCGGAACATTTTGTCACCTGAACGAACTTAAGGGAATTACAAAGACATTGGCTTGGACTGGTCACTTCTCAGTGAGTGACAATAGACAATGTCCTGCGCTTGTTCAGATTGACACCAGTGGGCATTTATTTCTTGTTCACACACAAGCAGACCATTCTTGTGGAAGTGTGCTAGCCTGTGCAGAGCTTATGTCCCAGCAGATCATGCTTGCGACACTAATCTTCTGAGGTAGCAAAGAGAAGGGAGGCACCTTAGCAAAGATAACAGAGGCATGTCTTTACCGCTCAGCGTGACAAACTGGAAGGCTGAATGGTTTGAATGACAACGGTGAGGAATAACATGATTAAAGCTTATATTTGAGATCACTTATTTCCCCATTAGTATGATTAATGTGGCCAGCGTATGTCTCAGGCAGGGCACCGGCGTGAAAAATGACGCAATTATTCCTTTTTGAATAGGGAAGAAAAAACCAGGCTCAACACAACACAGCAGAGAGAGACTCTCTGCTGATTTTTGAGGGAGAGGGAGTGTTGACGCTCCTGCTTATCTCCTTACATTTTCTTTTGTTTCTCATACCTCATCCTTACATAAAAGGCACACTTGGACTTCGTAAACAAATCTGTGTAATGCCACGTTCCTAATACGGCAATGACGCAAGAACCTGAGGCATTACTAAAAATTTCCACAGCGTGTAACACATTGCTTGCCTTTTAAGCAGCTACACCTACCTCGCATCTACCCCAGGGGCACCAGGGATGTTTTAGAAGGAGGCAGGGTTTTTAAGGTAACCAACTTAGAGTAAGAACTTGTACACAGACTACATTTGTAAAGGCACATGGAAGGGATGGGAACGTTGAGACTATTCTATGAACCGGTTATGAATTATTGATGAAACATAAAGATGCAGCGCTTATGTCCAGGAACTCCCAATAAATATGCATTTTAAAAAGTACTGCAGCATAGAGACATATCATTTGTAAGCAAGCCATAAAATGGATCATTATTGTTTTTTTTAAGTTACTGTTAAACCATAAGTTAAATTAAACCTTAATTACCAATATCCATGCAGTTAAATTGTTTAAATTTCTTTAAGGAGTCATTGAATATCAATATTTGAAAATGAACTGAGTCTGGCAGCATTAGCCTATGACCTTCCTGGTCCTGTAAAGTCCTTTTGAGGGGCAGGTGCCTAAAAGAAGGTTGTTGGGCGTTATAAATACTGAATATTGTTGATTACACACTATGCAACCCAGCAATACATACTGTCAAAAACACCTACAGGTAAAAAGAAATCCATGTCCATAACCATATGCCAACTCTGCAGCTAAATGGTTCCAAATTGGTTTAAGATGATTTATATTACAAATAAACTGTCAAACAACCCCTAAATTCATCTGGAACTGAAAAAGACCTTGTTTTAAGCTCATTGAACTCCATTGACTTCTGCTGCCATTGTGGAACAACTGAGTAACATTTCTTTCTACTTCCTGAAATTATGTAATGTCATGTCTACTCATAACCTACTATATTGTGGTGAAGCATGGTTGTATTGATTTGAAATGAAATTTAATAACCGTAATTACAATATCAGTAGCACACCTTTCTCATTTCCATAATGAGCAGCAGTCTAGAAGATCCTGTTTAAAAATTCCTGAATGAAGACCACAAGACTTTGGTCTACTTTGATCACCTTTTCCCCTCTGTTTGCAAGGTCAGCCTTGTGCCAAGGGGATCGGTACTCCCCACAAAAATGTATTTTATTAGGACCTACATGGTTTCTAAATTTTACAAATTTATCTCTGAACCTCTCCTGGGAGAAGTCTGTTTCTGGCACAGGGACCTCCCTGCTGTATATAATGAGGAATTTGCAGGGGCACGGTGTTGGAAAATCTATCTAAAAACACAGATTATCAATATATCGCAAAATTGCCCAAAGGATTCTTCTAACTCCTAGAAGGCGTCATGCTATTTAAAAAATGACACGTGCCAGTTATCACCTACATCCAATTAAAACCCTGGGGTGATTTGTAGTGACCTGTTGTGGTTAGACTCTGATAGGCAGTTTTGACCTTGAGATGGCAACCACCACATTCCATGGTTTAGCAATGATAAGTCTCTTGTATTGATGGAAGAGCAAATGGATAGATAGACAGATAGACAGACAGACAGACAGACAGACAGATAGATAGACAGATAGATAGATAGATAGATAAACAACTGAAGCATTTATTTATCCTAAAGTCTGCACTACTTTAGTCAACCTGTAACAGTTAATCCATCACCAGTAGTTCCATTGCTGTTACACACATTAAGTGCAAAGGTATTACAAACACTTCATATAAAGTGATGCCAAATTTATTATAAAAATCTATGAAAGAAAATGACATTTTGATGTACATCTCAATGCAAAAATGCACCTGAAACAAACAAAAAACCTATTCCAGTAAAATATGACTATTTCTTACGCACTCCACTCACTTTTGGTCTGTCAATAACGATTCACATAATGGACCTGCATAGTAACTGCACCTGATTAACAGATGGGTTTAAATGGAGCCTAATATCCAGATTACAGTTGGCATATGGCCCAAAACAAATGGAAATATCTCCTATAAACACTTTAGTTGGAATAATAAAATCTGAAATTTCAGAGAGGGCAGTTTAAACCTTTTTGCACACCAAACAACCTACTGGCTCTATTCTTTCTGCTCATGCCCTCCATCTAACCTCACCCAGACCTGGTGCACTGAACATCAGTATACACACTGAATAACTATAATCTGAATTCTTGCAGAAAATACACGCGGATGGGCTTGCTTTTCAATTACATTACACAAAAGCAAGACACACCTTTCCTGAAATGCCACACATTGCTATTATTGTAGGCGGGTTTGAGCAAAATCACTCCAGGTAATGGTCAGCCCTGCACAGTGAAGGTTAAGAGCTGCTGGCCATCCCATCAAGCTGACACGGATAATTATTGCAATATGAACCTACCAGGGAGGTGGTATGTCTCAGGGGTACTAAGCCAAAATGTGATACATTTAGGATGCACTCGATAAGGTAGAAATGAAGGGAAATGCTCACAGACACTGAAGCAGCAGCGAATTTCAACTGGCACCAAACATGCAGACCCCAAGTCTTTCCCTAAATCAGACCTGGGTATTTTATGGCTCCAGTGCCACATAGGCCCTTTGGGCATACCTGTCCAGCCCGCGGTATGTCAGTCATAAATTAATAATGTTCTCAAAAACCTATTCTCAGATACTAATCGATACTAAAATTTAGTTTGACAGCAATTAGCACTGGTTTCAATTGTTAAATGCCAGTTTAGCATCTGCCAGTTCATGGAAATCACCCACAGTCTACAACAATTTTCAACAGGCATTGTAGCGGGCAGCCCCTCCCCCATCAACCTGTTTACCCCAGTGTTTGCATGACAGCATGCTTGGGACTTATTTAAAGGTTCATGCCCTTTTTTTCCTCTGTAGAGGGTCAGCTTTTGGGGAGCTTTGGGGCTTTTGGAGGCCCGAGGGTCTATCTGTGGCTCTCTACAGAGGAAAAAAGTGGCACGCGCCTATAAAAACAGCTGTCAAAGCATTTATACCCATAGCTTGACCAGGGAACAACCTTGCAGTGCAAAATCGAGTATCGAGTATCGAGCACCATCTTTGATATTGGTATCGAGTTTTTAATTTCAGTATTGTGACACGCCTAGAAGCAGCGTATCAATATAATATAATGTACTGATGAATTAAATTTAACTTATCATTGGATCGGCTTTTTTTCATGTTTTTCATGTTGCCCTCTGTAGAAATGAATTGCCCAGCCCTGCCCTAAATGCATTAATAAAGGACTTCCCAAGCAAGTCATCAGCTGTGGTGTGGAAGTTGGGCAACACCTCTAGAACCAGCAACGGTCACCATCTCTGGGATGTATTCTCGGTATCACCTTTTGTGAGCAGTTACAGCATTTGTATCCTCACAATATTAACGAAGCCTACAGGAGACCCAGGTTATGACTACTGTCTCTTATGAGCAAAACTGAAGCCTTTGCATCAGAGGCATTATCACAATTTCCCGAACACTCACATGCAGGATAATGGTCACGTTGCCCCGGTCTCATTTTACAGGAGCAGCTGAAATAGAAGCTATCTTCCTGTCCTTGAGAGCGGGTATTAAATCCATTTGGCCATCTTCCTGCCATTGAATATTTAATAATTCTTGCTTGGTTTTAAACATCAGAACGTCTCGGATTTGTTCTTCCGAACAGCGGCTGTTAGCTGCGTCCCCCCACTCTTAAAGAATGACATGTTTCAACAGAAGTGAAAAGACCACTGCTTCTGTGGCGGCTCCATTTTAATCACAGATTCTCAGGGAGAAGAAGAAACCTCTTATATAACATTTTGTTATGCCCAGAAATAACTTTATCTTGTTCTATAGAGAAGAGATTACACCTGGTTTGACAAATATTGCAACTCGGCACTGGACTGTTTTCTGTTTCAGCAGTTCTCATTCAAAATATCCTCTTTTGAAATAGTCAAGCCAAGAAGTAAAAAAATATGCTGTTAACTTGTCCTCTTTCTAAACAGTGAGGAAATAGTGGGAGTGGGGAGAATCGCAGAGTAATTCTCTATTGCTGATTCTACACTGGAGTTAATTTGCCGGGAACTGGCAGGGTTACTGGAGTAGAAAAGTGCTGCACATCTCAATTGGCCTCCTGCACCAAACCCACAATGACTACATGCAGCAAGTTCAGGGGTGGGCCAGTGGGAAGAAGGCATTCAGTATGAACTCCATCTAAAGTTCACTTTCTGACCCTAGCTGTGGGATTTATTAGACCCATTATTTTTTGCCCAATTCAGGGCTGTGTTCGTTCTTCCAGTTGTCAGGCAAAATCATTTAATTGTGCTGACTCTTCCATGAAAATCTAATAGAGTTCACTCTTTTTCTGACTGGTTGTGATAAGCGTGGCATAAGCACCTCTGGAGGATATACTCCAAAACACTCAGAGCCATGTTCCTCAAAGCAGGAAAATGTGACAATGTTGGCTTTTCAAAAGAAGAATGACTGAACACCCTCTCTCAGCTTCACTCTTTAAAATGAAGGTTCTTTGGAGTGATCCCACAGATCTTTAGAAGATCTTTAACCCTTTCCAGACAGCCTGTTCGAAACAATTATTTTGACAACTTCAGTGGTTATATCTCAGCCATGCGATTACTGATGTTAAATCTGAACGCTGCTGTGCGAGGCTGACAGCCTAAGTTACAGTTTGATATGACTGGATAAAACGGTTTGAGAAATATTTTACGAAATATTGGGGGAAAAATATGCTTAATCTCCCCGCTGTGCACCAAGGAATGACAGAGCAAAGGTCCTTATACTTTTACAGTCTATGAGCTGTGGTAAGACAATTCCAACACTTTGATTCATTTTCATATGGATTAGCTGTTATTAATTATGTATTTTAAGTGCCAACTTACTTCAACATTACAGATATGAAAGGTGAAAGTGATCATTCTGTCATACCTCACCACACCAAAGTACACAGTGTGAACCGCACAGAATTCTTCCTCCACATTTAACCCATTCACCAGGTGAAGCGGGAATACAGCAGTGTGTGCGGACGGTACTTTGCTCAAGAGTCCCTCAGAGGTGCTTAACACTCTCAAAAATGGAACCCATGACTTCCTGATCGCAGGGCGATCACCGTAACAACTAAACTACCAGCTGTCTTTTGAATCCTGTACATTGACCTTAATATGAAAAACGACTAAGCTAGATTTTTTCAGATAACACTTCATCAGATAATCCTGTTCAAACCTCTTAGTTCAGCATGTAAATATGTTTTTGTCAGACCCTAAGAGTGGACAATAGAGGCCACCTTTGTTAAAGTTTAGTGGTTCTGTACTTTAATTTTGAAATGTCATTAGAGGCCACCCTTGTTTAAATTTGGATTTAGGTTTTGTGTACTTTTATTTTGAAATGTTGTTAGGTGCGTGATTATTGAGCTCAGCTGTGTTTAGTTTGGGTTTGTGTTGCTTAAGGGGTTTGTGTTTCTGGTTGCTTGGCTGGTCAACCATCAAGCTCATCGCTTTGAGTATTCCTTCTCCCTTTTTTGTTTAAAGTCATTCTGGCCCCTGTGCCTTTGTTTAAAGTTCATTTAAAGAAATAAAATCTTGGAAAGGATGGACATCTGCCTCCACACCTGCCATTCTTTGGGGAGAGCCGGAAAATGTGAGTTTTATTCAGTAAATAACCATGTAAATGACATTAGATGGTGAAAACAATTGTAAATCCTTCAAGCTCAGTCATTTAGCCTTTAGCGCAATACAGTTAGCTTCACGCACTAGCAGAAGCACAAAGAAAAAGCAAACTTCAGATTGGCAATGGTATAATTTCTTATTACACTGACATCTTCATTCATTCCATTTTTGTACAAATGTGCCTAATCTTTAAAATATTTCTGTCAGGTTTGCCTTTTTATCTCCCTTTATCTGCTTTACATCAATTTTTGGGGGGGACTGAATACAGAGAATATATATTCTTTAGTACATTAGACACACATAGTGTTCTGGCATGTATATATATATGTATGTGT
>JBBKCR010068980.1:0-10174 GCA_037577295.1 Ladigesia roloffi | reverse complement strand
ACTGATTACAGAGGTGGAATCAGGTGTGCCTCCTGCTGGGTTGGAGTGAAAACCTGCACCCACAGCGGCCCTTTCTGAACAGGTTTGACACCTGTGTTCTAAAGCATTAGTAAAGTTAACATAGATCAAACAAATAAAAAAAATGTATATGTGTTTATCCATGATACATTTATGGTATTCACCAGGAGCTTCTTTCCAAAGTGACTCCTATTTCCCAACTACAGGGGGCAGTATCCCTGGAGCAACTTGGGGTTAAAGGTCTTGGTCAGGAACCCAGCGGTGGTATGCTGAAGGTCGGATTTGAACACATGACCTCTTGATCCAGAGGTAAGTATCCTACCCACTAGGCCACGACCACCCATTACAAGTTACAAATGTGACATCCATCAAACAAAATCAGAACCTGAGTTCAAATCTGAATGAATTTTTACAGCGGTTCAGTGGTCTGACAGATCTCAGGTCAACTCTCTCTGCAGGACTGAGGAATGGAAAGCATGGAAAGAAGATATGTGCACTACTGGTGGTGTGATGCTTTAAAAAAAAACCCAGAGCTGGTCATATCCCCTCACTGCTTACGAGTCCTAATCTAATTTTAGTTGTGTGCGGCCGCTCTTCAGCACTGTGGAGGAATCGGCCTGTGAAGGAGGTTAACATTTCACCTGAGAAAGCAACTCTTCACCGCCAGGCTGCCGGCGGAGGCCTCATGTCTCCTTTAGTCACGGAACAGCAAGGTATTTTAATCCAGAACCCTGGAGCCTGTGTGCCTTTAATACTGATATGACAATAGGCTCTCTCCTAATTTGCTGCATTGTATCATACACAAAGCAATAGGAAACGAAACACTCCTTATAAGGTCAGAATGAATGGGCGTGGCTAAAGTGCTGTGGGCCAAATTAGCTAAATGTGTGAGTGCACTATTATTTTAAACCAGCCTGTTTTGGCAGCTTAGACTGTGCAGCCTGAGCAGTGAATTGTTTGTTCTGAAGCTTTAATAAAATGTAATACAAAATGCACATCCCGTACATAATAAAACTGAAAAATATATATTTCATGTAATTTTGATGAATTTTCATACCATTTTTGTGCCATCTGGTACATTTCCTTTTCTCTTTTTCAGTACAAAAATATAATTCCTAAAACCACACGTATTTAACAGTAACATTCAGCAAAACCACATACTCCATTGGGGGGTCTTTTTTCTAACTCCACTGCCACTGGTCCGTCACAGTGGATGAAACCTTACAAATAGTTATTTAATTTAAATCGCTGAACTTTACACAAAATATTTGAATAGTTTTCCAACTTTTACATAATTTTTTCAACCCTCAGAAGTAAAAAAGCTGTTTCTATTACTGTGGTTTAAAGACTGCTATATGTAAATGAGATCGGATCTCATTGCCTGCCCTGTAAATCTGAAAAAAAGTCAATAACAGCAGATGGCATTTTAGTCTTAGCTCTGGAGACTCACCTCTGATAAACGCATAGTTGTTTAGACAGTAACATCAAAGGTTAAAGGTCACATGGCCTAAGGTAACTGGCCTCACACCAGGAGTGTAAATCACTTTAACGAGGCCCTCAGGGAGGTGCCCACTCACGGTCTAGATACTTTATTAATAAAACAGTTGATATTGCAGTCAAATTCTGTCATTATGTTTCTACGGGCATTCTCTCTTTTCGTATAATTATCAAGTTATGACAGATTGCACTGCATTCTTTATCTGCTACGTAGCTAAAGTTTGCATTATTCAGCACTTTGGAGTCTGTACCTCATAGTTTGAACTTAAGAGTTGCAGAAGGAAGTGTTCCATGTTTTCCCAGCCCGTTAAGAGGGATATATAAATGAAAGTGGACAGAAATGACAGTAAAACAGGTATAACGTTTTTATTGTTATACACAGGAGTACAGAAGTCACCGGGGCCTCAATGGGCTCAAAACAGCAAAATATTCTCCCCACTCTCCAAGATTTCCTGGTTGTTATGAAAAAGAAAGAGCTCTCCATCTTCTGCTCTCATAAATTAATTTCCAATAATCTGTTCTCCAATAAAATAGCGTCCAAAACCTTAGAAAAATACCACTAAGCTCTGTAAAAACCTGCATAATCAGAATAAAACGTGTTTATAAATGTGTTCTTTGCATGTTTTTAGAAAAATACTTCCATGATCTGCCCTTTGATCCATTAACATACAGGCTGGAAATGAAACTCCACCAGCAAATACATGAAAACCACACAGCCAGTGAAACACATTCACACAGTAGAACCCGAATACAAGGCCATGAATATGGCAAGGGTAGCTAATAGAGGTGGACAAAAAAGCAATAGTTTATTTATTATATTTTTTGATGCGATATTATTTCAACACAGTGACGCCAATCAATATTTATTTATAGAATATAATTTTATAATTTAATATATTTAATAGACATATTTTAGTATTACTCTGATAGCGCTGCTCCTGATGTCCACTTGGTGGCGCTGGACCTGGTTGTTCTCTGGTGCTAATGGTAAAAGAGTTCAGTGTGAGACGCTGCAGACTCCCGTATAGAACCATGGAAGAACCAGAAATACTGTAACGTGGAACAAAAATCCTCACACTAACGTATTGACGTCTACCTGAAGACTTCCACCTCTAACAGCTAACATTACTTAATGGTTTCGTTAGGTAAAACAAAGCAAAATTTAAATCAATACTTATTTTCATAACACACTAAACAAAATATTCTACGTTCATCATTTCTCAGGATATCAATACTTCATTCCATTATGATTATTCTTGTAAACTTGTTTTGAACTCAAGTGACCCCTGACATTTAAACTTCTGTCTTTGCCTACAGGTCTTGTCTGGCTGTTATCCTTAAAACAAAGCCTTCAAATTTACAAAACTTACCCGTAATTCAGTGTTTAAGATGTAAACAAATGGGGTTCAGAGTAGAGATCGACCGATATATCAGTTTACTGATATTTTTCCCAATATTTAAGCATTTTACCATAATCGGTTATCGGTTTTGTAATATCGGGTTCACGATAAACACCGCCATCTGGTGGGCGTTTTGAGAATTATGCGCATGATTGCAGTTTCAGCACAGCGTCTGAGGGGGAAACTGTGTGCAAAAGTAAAGTATACTTACTTGCTTTCCTATATTTAGTAAACATTATTAACATAACAGCTATTAATGCACACATTAGATGTGTTACATAAATGACTGATATGTAGTTTATGCAGCTTGTAGATATTTTTTTAAGTATTTATTTTTGTATTTTTAGCACTTTCAGACCCCTACTTTGATTTGTATGCAAGGAGGGAGTGATTATTATACATAAAACTGTTTTCAGTTTAGTGGTGTTGTAATAATTGTGTCAAAAACAGAAGTATAATAGTAAAAAAATTTGGTTCTGAATATCGGTTATTAGACACATAAACATGCAAATAATTGGTATCGGTATCGGTAATTAAAAATCAACATCAGTCGATCACTAGTTCAGAGTGTGTTTGGTGTCACCGAGGCAAAACTGTTCACGGTGGAGGTGACTGGGACTGGACTGCATCTAAAAGCTCCTCACAGAAAGTTATTCCATCAAATGGTTTTGATTGTGGCACCAGACGCCTTGACCTTGTTCTACCAGAGTTCTGAGAAGATTTTGGTCCTAAAACTAAACCCATTCATGGTGGAGGGATACATGCAGGGCATCATGAGGCAAAATAGTGCCTAGAGAAAAGTGATGTAGGTCAGAAACACTATTTTACCATCATCAACATCCATATAAACACTCAGTGATATGTGGAGCTTCACTGGGGGGTGGTAGAGTATAAACTGTTTGGATTTGTGTTGGAGACGTCTGGTTCCATTCATCACAACTGGAAAGAAATCAGAGTATCTACAATTAACCCACCAAACTCACTCTGGATGACTCTGAACTGCTCCGTTAGCATCTCAAACACTGAATTAATGGCCCAACCTCTTCCTAGCTATCATTAATGCTGGAATTTTTGCAGGATTTTTCAAGGACTGAAAAAATCCTGCAAGCTTTGTTGCATGTGTTGTTTCATTTATTCGTTTGTATTTTAGCAGTTTAAGCACTTTTCCCTTTTTTTTTGCATATTTCTTTTACATTTGGCCTCCAAAACAGATTAAAATTACACATGGCTTCTCATACAAGCTTTCATTTCAGACGTGGGCACCTATTTTCCATGCAATAACTCGTATTTGAACATCTGGGCGTGTCCGAGGCTTTGCGTCTTCGACCGAATGCTTAAAACAACACAAATGCATCTGAACGCGCAAATTTACAAAATAAATAAGCCTTTTCTGAACCGCTGAGAGCACGAGAATATTATATTACACAAAAACAGCGGTTAAATAACCACTCTGTGCCGTGGATATGAAGTAAAACAGCATAGCGGCACTTTTTCTAATAAATTTAGCAAAACAGTCAAGCGCTCCAACAGGAGAGAATTAAGACAATTTGTACTTTTTTTGCTTTTTTTCTTAAATTTTATGTTCTTCTGAGGTAAACAATAGTTAAAGACTCTTTAAAGGCAACGCTCCCCCATCCCTTGGCGAAACCACGGCTTTGGACATCCAGCATCTCCAACATGCAAATGCCCACCCGGACCCTCATGCAGTCGGTCGTCAGGCGGTCCTCTCGTAATCCCTGCGGTGAAGTAAACAGAATTGCTGTCCAATCAGGCTCTGCTGTGATGGGCGCAGCAGGCGATGGTTATGAGTAATGATAAATATGATTAATGATAGATATGATTAATGGAGAAATATGAATACAGCAGGCGAACACACATCCTGACAGTCACTGCTCTCACTCCTGATCCGGGCGGAAGGATAAACAATCCTTTTATAATTTAAATAAAAGCATATTGCACATTTCCTAAAACTCAATTTTGAAATGATTCTGAAAAACAAAAAAGTTACTGCCAAACTGCACAAGTTTTGACTCCCCAGTGAAAATAAGGTAAATTATTATGAATTTCCATAATTATTTCTAATAAAAACATATATGTAACGAGTGTGTCTGTGTGTATACATAGATATATATATAGTTCATGTCCTCTACAGAGATCACACTCAAAATGCCCCTTTTCTGCAAATTAACATCATTTCTATTCATTTGAAGAAAAAAATTACATTTGCTAGAAAAAATTACACAATAACAACACAATAAATTAATAAGTATTGATTATCTTCCTAGTTTTTTAAAAATTTAGTAAACAAACAGTGTGTATTGAAGTGTGTCCCAGTGGAGGACATGCACTAGTTTAAATTTAGAAAATCAAGAAAAGCATGTCACGTGACCCTGGGGCGCCAAAACTTTCACACAAGCAGAAAACGTGACTAGGTTCAGAGGTGTCCATCATTGACGACCCCCCTCCGCCCCCTCTGGACGGAGTGAGGGGTCAGAATAAACAGAGAGAGAGAAAAATGACAAGAACACAGAACAGAAAGAACATTGCGGTGGTGACAGAACCTGGTGCCATGCATGGGGTGTCCGGCCCGGGTGAAAGATCGCAGGAGACAATGGAAGACGTGGCGGTGGCTCGGGGGCAGCGCAGGGGCGGAGAGCGAGGCCGTGGTGTGTGTTTGGTTTCCGCTGGTCGTAGCGGTGCGTTTGCTGGAACACAACAAATTCCCTGAACAGATTTCTCTGGCAGCAAGAGCCGACTCCCCGCCCGCACGTCACACGCCAACGAACCAGGCAGCTGTTCGTGCCTGTCACTTTAAAGTGCATCTCCTAACATTCCCAGTAAAGTCTCCACGTCCCGAGAGGCCTCACCAGTCACGGATAAGCACACTCCACTCCTTTTTATTTATTCTTTTTTTTTTTCTCCTCCTCCTCTTGGCTCTTCCCATAACACTCGCTTCTCCTCACACGATTAAAAGAGCCAAACATCACCGCTGAGGGCTGGTCTTCCTTCAAAAACCTGCTGAATCTTCCTCCACTCACAGACAGGAGCCGGCTTGGCGCCACTTTGACTTCTTCAAGGCCAGCAACGCTGCGCTGGTTCCATGGCTGAGGAGCCAAATATAAACATCACACACCGTATCATCGCTAATAAACACATAACAGAGCATTACAAAATCAAATAACTCACCTGAGACACCACTCCATCACGTAAAGAAATGAACAAAGATAAGGGCCAGCCCGACGTTCAGAAGCATCACCATGGCAACTAAAACCGGATTAGGACCCTGGAGGGAAGAGCGAGGTGGGTTCAAAGACATGTTACCAATCACGCCACGTTAATCCACTATTTTATAGCAACCAGGGGAACTGCAGGACTTTAATTCAAATAGACTATTTGAATTAGACTATTACTAGTTTCAAGTGATCTTACTTCGTATGTGTATGTACCAACAAAGAAAGCCTAATTAGAAACTTGTAAAACACACACACACACACACACACTCATTAACACATATCAACCATACATTTGGTTTTTAAAGAGCAGTGTATTGTTCATTTAAAAAACTCAAAGGTTGGGCCCAAATTTACCATTATTTAATTTAGCACTGTATTAAATAGTATTACATAATAAATTGTTTATATATGTATATGCAGTATGTTTGGTATGTATAAATAATCTGTAATCAGGCATGCAGATAATATAAACATAATTATTATGCTTCACTTTCATAGAGAATCCTCAGGCTTTTTATATCTAGCCCAAAGTCAGAAGTTGATTCAGGCATCTGCTGAAGCTTCTTGTAAACAAAACACACCACGTCTATCCCTACTGTGTGATCCTTGACACACATACAAAACTAAACGAATTCCATTCTAATAATATGGATTCTGACTAAAACTGAGGGGTGTGCTCCTTCTCATGAGGCTGAGTGGAATTTGTAAACGACCTAATACAAAAAAATCCATTTAACCAAATAAAGAAATGGAGGACATTTTCAGTTCAGTTGCTAAGAAAGAAATCTGCATTCATGAACGTAGGAAACAAACGTACCGTTTCATCTTCTAAAGACTCATTGGCAATGTCCAGGCTAGATTTTTTGGTTTCTGCGAGGCTCTTTGGCTTTATAGATTCCAGTTTCCTGAGCTTGGGCTCCACTTTGGGGGTCGGTGTCCTGAAAAGTTTGGGTGGGGACAGAGGCGTCCTGGCCAGGCTGGACTGGGTTATCTCTGGGTCCTCGTCCTCCGGTTCCTCTGGTGGAGGGACTGTGACGGTAGCCTTTACCAGGTAGCTGTGGTACGCGGTGTGCAGCTGCCCATTGCCTGTGCTAGCGGGATTGGGAGCTGGTACATAAACTTTGTGGGGCTTTGGTGGGGGAACTTCTTGTTTGATTGGTGCTGGTGCAGGTGCTGGTGCTGGCAGAGTGGGTGCTTTGGATATCTCGGCTACAATGGAGGCCCTCTCTTCTTTGCTGACTTTTTGGCCGATGGCAGTGTTGTCCTTGCTCATCTTGCGGGTGATGCTGCTGTTGACCTGGTGACTCTTCTTATTTTGTGAGGATGGTTGCGATGGGACAGGCGGGTGAGACGAAGTAGTGCCCTGGCAATAAAAGGGGCTTCCCGATGAAAGCACCTCCTCTTTCTTTTCCTCCGGTTGTAGGGCCTGGACAATCTCCTCCACTTGCTCTTCCACTTGTTTTTGCTTGATGTAGTCTGGGCCTGTGAGGCGAAAGAAAACAGCAGGGGTGTAAAGACATTCATTCAGGGTTTTCCTCACACACTTTACTCTCAGTGGGTGCATCAAGATACCCAGTTTTGATTATTGGGTCCAATATTTACAAACAGAACAAAAAAGCTCCATATAAACACCTCGCATTTTTACAAAATTGTGGACGATCCATCTTATACAGTAAAACATGCGTCAAACAAAGTAATAATGCATGATGTGTGTGTATCAAACAACCCTTCCCATTAACTGCCTTGGGCCATGTAAACACTCGAATGTATCAGATAACATTTCATGTAAACACCAGAGTGTGTGAGGTCACATCCAGTGTAACCACCAGTCCATTTCAGATCACATCTAATGTAAACATGCGACTGACAGATCACATCAAGTGTAAACACCAAACTGTTTCAGATCGCATCCCATGTAACCACCAGACCGTATTAGATTCCATCCCATCTAAGACCAGATTAGATTTGATCCCATTTAAACACTGTATTGTTTCAGCTCACATTCCATGCAAACATCAGACCATATTAGATTACATCCCATGTAAAAGCCATAATGTATTAAACCGCACCCCATGTAAACGCTGGACTGTATTAGATCCCATAACATGTAAATACCACACCATATCAGATTGCATACCATGTAAATGGCAGACTATATTAGATCGCACCCCATGTAAACCCCATGTAAACATCAGTGTTTATTAGGTCTTTACATCCCATGTAAAGAGCTGACCGGGAACCTTTAATATTTTCACCAGAATGACTAAATAGTGTGTGTGTTAGCTTGGATTTGACTAAATATGCAAAAATATATAAAAAACAGAATCTCAGTCTGTTATATTTTCAGTCCTGCAACTTCAGTGCCCACTACCTTAACTCAGACACCGAGATTAAACACTCACTGTAGGTAGCAGCAGGTCTAATCTCACACTCTGTTTGTGAACAGCAACTAACAGAGCAGGTTGTTCACACACTGTTCCAGGCAGCAGCCCAGGAATGTGCTGCTGGACTGTCCAGGAAACTTTTTTGGGCTCGACCAGAACGTGACTGGAATGAGACTAGACTTGATCAGTGAAGCTACTAGTCAGATATATTTCCTCTGGTCAGATCTACCTGAGTTATCTGAACAAACACTTTAGTCAGAAAGAGGAGGCTCAGTCATGTATTGACCTTTCGGTCTGAAGGTCTTAATATGGTCACATTCTGCTCTATATTTATACATTTAAAGACCCCCCCCCCACAAATTCTCAGTGTGGGTTGAGATATTTGCCCCCACTGTATGTTACTGTAGAAATGTCCTCCTCTAGCCTAGTGTTACTGGTGCTATAATGTGCCCTTGCTGAATCAACATAATTATGGCTGTAATACTAAGACCCTGTCTGTTCAGAGGGAATATTGAGAACAAGATTCAACACAAATATCTGATGAGAAATCCATAAATCACTCAGAGGTGGGAAGAGTAAAAGCAACAATCCCAATAGTTACTTGACTAAGAGTAAAAAAGTATCCAACAGAAAAACTTCTCAAGTAGCTAGTCACTAGTTACTTCTGATCTGATTGATATGAAGCAAAAACCTTGAATTTCAAACTATTTGCAAAATACAAACCTCTCCTTGAAAGTCTCTGCAATACAATTTCAAACACACCCACTGTTAACTTTATTTTCACATTCACAACACAAAATTTGTCAGCATCTGCATTTAAACAAACTAACAGAGAACAAATGAGAAAGTGTGTGTGCAGAGTATTGGTAAATATAGCTCATTATGTATCTACGGGCACTTTGTACAAATAGCTGTAAGTAAAAAGAATATATGACTATAAGTATAAGTAAAAAAAACAAAAACAAAAACAAAACAAAACAAAAAAAAACAAACAAACAAACTATATATATGTATATATATGTATATGAATTATTATTTATATGTTTTGTGATTAATGGTGTGAATTAATAATATGCTGGGCTAAGCAACTCTTCCTTTAAAAAAAACATTTACTTTATTCTTACATTTTAAGTACATGAATTCATTAGATGGGAATACATAAAAATGCAATGACGTTTTCATTTTGTACATGTTCTGCACTTAACGTTCAGAAGTGTCACAAATAAAACCTTTAGCGAAGTGTACGAATTTGTATATAACGTCACAGTATGCACTTTAATTTATTTAGATTTTTGGAAAATGGATATAAAAACATGCAGAAGTTTAGAATGAATGTTTTTTAACAAACGTGTGTTGTTTGTAAGGTTCACAAGATATTTGTCATTGCTTGCACAAGGAAAAACCTTCGGACAGTGTGTGAAATAGACGTTGGAGAGATAACCTGCGAGACTTCAGATCAAGTTATGTAAATTAATTATTATTTTATATATCTAATATTTATTACCATTTTGTCAGTAACGGAGGAACGCCATCGAATCCCAGCTGGCATTCGACCGACCTTAAATGTTTAAATGTGGTTGAAATAATGTCAGTTTATGAAAAAAACATTAATTCAACGTCAAAACAACGTTGAATACCAAAT
>JBBKCR010068951.1:0-10174 GCA_037577295.1 Ladigesia roloffi | reverse complement strand
TTGGAGCCACCAGGCAGGAGGCTGAGAGGAAGACCGAAAAGGAGATTTATGGATGTGCTGAAAGAGGACATGAAGTTGGTTGGTGTAAGGGTAGAGGATGCAGAAGATAGGACTAGTTGGAGACACATGATTCGCTGTGGCGACCCCTGAAGGGAAAAGCCAAAAGAGGAAAAATGACAAGTGAACCTATTTAAACCTTTTTATATATTAGCTTTTTAATTTGTAATGCCAGTAAAGGTAAAATCTGGAAAAATCTGTATTTTTTCCCTGGATAACTTTTGCCCTCCCTGGGTGTTTTTTTTTTTGGCCAGAATCTTATTTCAACACCAGGGTCATGTGTACTAGCTTATTTTAGTTTTTGTGGTGTTAAACGCCTTCGACGTATGTTTTCTGTGACTGTGATCATGTTTCTGTAAAGCTACATTTTCCAGCAAATTCTAAATGACTTTCTGTAAACACATTATTAAAAATTTAGAATTTTGGATTTTATTTTTAAACAACTAAAAACAGGTCTATTTTTTATTTCATTCAGAACAACATTACTTTGACTTGGAGAAGCGGCACACTGAGAACCAAGACCAGTTTTTGTCTCTGACTAAAGACTATCATAAACTAAAAGAAGAATCGGATAAGCTTGGTAAGTATTTGATCTGTCTGTTGTCGTCTCTCAATGGTCATCCTGTTTATTTATGTACCACATTAAATGCATGAAGGTCATTTCATGTGACTTACAAGAATACATTAAAAATAAATTTGAATAATAATAAAAAGAAGACAAAACGGACATATAGAAAATCGATATGAGAAGACTGAAAGTGCAGAAGAAGTGATGGTATGTTGGAGAATTTGGTGCAGGGTCCAAAAATTGCACATGCTAAGAACTTGTCTTTGTTTGTAGATGAAGAGCTCAAGTCTCTCCGTGAAAAAGCCAAAGAACATGAAACCTCATATTCAAAGTTGGAATCGGAGCAGGTAAAAGTGTTGCTGAACCACTGGAGGGATTGTGCTTTTTTATTCTTACTTAAAAACCTGCCTAGATAAACATATTGATAAACCTCTAGTTCTTGGAATTTCCTCCCCTGACCACTATATTGTTTACAGCACCTTAAACTCATCTATATTCTTCATGCAGAGTCGACTTTCCAAAGTTAAGAATGAGCTGGAGGCAGAGAAACGAGAGCTTGTGCGGACTTTGGAGAGAAGGTCCCAGGAAGTGGAGAGCCAGAGTGGTGGGTTCTGTTCGGCCATGGTCACCCTAATAAATATGTTGCTCAGTTTCCCAAACAGGAATGAAGCTTAGTCTTGAAAGACACAGGATTCTGAATGGAACTTCTCAATTGACAGTGTTGTACTAGAATTAGTCCCTGTCAGGAAACTCCTTCCAAATGAGGCATTTTCTTAACTTATTTATGTACTTTGCATTAAACCTTCAGAGGACTTAAAACGCCTTAATGACCGACTAGTAGAGGCTAATGCTGCGAAGATGCAACTGCTACTGAAGCTGGATGAGCTTGAATCCTCAGAAGTTGCAATTAAGGTATGTTGTGCCTTTTTAAAATAGGAAATCATACATTGGCCAAAAGTATTGGGACGCATGGCCATTACACAAACGGGACATTTAATGATTTAATAAAAGGGCCTTTTCCCCTAAATGTGTCCACTCTGTAAGAAGCATGATGTTGCTTGTAAGGGGCCTACTGAATTTAGTATTTAAGATTAATTATGTGCAATATATTTGTACATATAGTGTATATCTGCAAAGATTTGGAAAGTTTGACATTTATGGAATTATTGCTAAAACTTGTTGTTATCCTGATTGGTAAAACTGGGCCTTGAATGATGTCACATCCTAGATAAAAAAAAAAATCTAAATATTGACTGCAACTTTTGTCTCTCTCTCCAGTACAAGGAAAAGCGGATGGAGCAGGAGAAAGAGCTTCTGCATGGTCAAGTGACCTGGCTGAATGATGAGTTAAAGGGTAAAAGTGAGGAGCTGCTCTCCCTTTCCCGACAGAAAGGCAGTGAGATCCTGGAGCTCAAGTGCAGCCTGAACAACAAAGAGGATGAGGTACGGGAGTGAACAGGCCCAGGTTCATAATTTAGATTCGACATTAGTGGATTTTAAAGCCTGGTTGGGTTGGTTTCCTTACAAAGAACTTGTAAAGCAATATGCTGAGACAAGCTAGCTGTTGGTGCAGACCATGTGAGTACGATGGAAAATATGAATTCAGTCCCTGATGTTAGACGTGTTTTATAAATGTTTTGTGCAGGTTGCCAGATTCCAGGACCAAGTGTCCAGTTTAAAGTCCTCCAATGAAAACCTTCAGAAACAAACAGAGGACATGATCAGCAAGCTGAAAGAGGTGAGTCATGGAGTCAGTATTACCGTTCTTACTAACTTCACTGCACTTTTCCTCTGTCAACACAACATCTCTTCTTTAGGCTAAAGAACAGCAAGGAAGATTAGAAGAGAAGTTCAGGAATGAGCTTAATGCTAACATCAAGCTATCCAACTTATACAAGGTAAAGACAATTAAAAAAAAAATTTACCCTGGGGTTAACTGCAAAAACGTTTACACCATTCTCTGCATATGAAGTGAGGAGGTGTTAAAAATGTATTATAAAAGAATGGGATATTTTGTTGACTCAGTACTATGCTGGTAATTTGTCAGGGAGCAGCAGACGATGCGGAGGCCAAGAGTGAGGAGTTGAACAGAGCTGTCGAGGAGTTGCATAAGCTGCTGAAAGAGGCAGGAGAGGGTAAAAGACGCTACACTCTAACTGTCTTCAGTTACCTCATACCTCATATTTCTAACAGGCCTGCTGAGAAGCTTTTTCTATTATGTTTTCCCTAGGGCTGCCCCCAACTAAAGATATTCCTAGTTGACTAACACTCCTGCATTTTAGCGATTAGTCGAATAATCGTTCGTTTATGACATTAATATAATAACTTGCGTACATACAAGGAAAGGTACAGTCCAATGAACTCGCTAATATCATGCTTTTTCTGTCATATGGAAGTGAGTGCGCTTTGGTATACTTCGAGACACAAGATCGCATTGTTCTCGCGTTGCTTTGATGTCGTACACACGTAACATGTTGTTTTTTGTTTTTTTGCAACTAACCGACTAATGAAAATGTATTCGACCAAGCCCTCTTCATATCGATTAATATTTAGTCGACAATTTGGGGGCAGCCCTAGTTTTCCCTTAAGGTGTCAGGGAGTATGGGGAAACTGTTAGGAAAGTACAAGAAATATAACCATTGATGTGTCTTGTTTATATTTGGAGGACTTGCATGTCTATAGTAGGGATGGAAATTGATCATTTTATTTAAACAGGTTCTGCTTATTGGTCTGGTACCCATTATCAATTTCCTTATTAATTCTTGATCAGGTTTCTGCGTTTGGGGGCCAGGCAAGGTTTGCCATTTAAAATGTCATTCTGATAACATCCGAACACTCTACTCTCTAAGTCTTAAAATGCTCTAGATTTACAAAAAATAACAATAGTTTTTATTCATGCACTCTTGTCATTTGAATGTGATGCTAATCAAATTCCAGTTAGGTCGTTATAAGTAACTTGGACTTAAGTTACTCAACATAGGTAACTTAGAACATTAAGCTTTTGAAATTTTCTTTTCCTTATTTGTCTTTTTTTAAACCAACCCAATAAAAATGGTTTAAAATTATCTGCTTCACTTTGTCCAGATAATCTTAACTGGACCAATTTCCCATTCCTAGATTTTGGTCAGGATATGTCCCACAGACAAGAAGTCAATATGCCATACAAATTCACAAAAATGTGAATGTATAAAAGTGCTGGTATTTGTAATGTACAAATCTTTAAACACAGATACCTTAACTAATAAATTGATGATCACCCTGCCTGGATTAGCATAATATAGAGATATAACTATCACGTTAGGAGACAAAATGTGTATCTAAACAAAGCAACTTTATTAGAGAGGTAAAATATTTTGACTGATTCATTTGGTTTGATAATGATGCTGATATATACCCGAAAATTGATGATGCATAATTGCTAGTAAATTTATAGAATGACCTTTGTTAAAATGTACTTTAGTATGTGGCTATAGGTAATTCTCAATTTTGCACATGATTTAGTGAATTAGAAGAGGTCCATATGTTGAAGTGTGGCTTTAAATTTTGTCTGGACAGCCCACAAAGCTCTGGAGGTGAAAATAGCTGATATGGAGGGTGGAAAGCAAAGGGAAATGGATGAGCTAAAGGAGCAAATTAGCAGCCTGGAGAAAGAATTGGACAATGCCAACAAACTTCTTTCAGACACAAAGCACAGAGGTGAGCAGTCATGGAAATTGGTTTCCACTGGTGGTGCGCAGGAACCCTGTCATTTTATTAAATGTTTTTGATTTTGGCAGGTGGCACCACATCTGCTTCGGTTCTCAAAGAGGAGCAGATAACCACCATGTCTCCTACTGCAGCGGCAGTCAGCAAGATCAAGCCTGGCATGAAGCTCACTGAGGTGCTTTAGATAAGGACATATTTCAGAGTAGATCGAATTCAAACGTGTTTAAATAAACAAAAAACAGTACTTGTCAAAATAATGTATTATATGAGAAACATTGTATTTCTTGCATGAAATGACAGTGTGTCCTTATGGCTCTCCACCCTATGCTTGTGCAGCTATACACAGTATACATGGAAGCCCAGGAACAGCTGCAGCTGGAGAGACTGGAGAACAAGCGTGTAAACAAGTACCTGGATGACATTGTGCAGGAGGTAGAGGCCAAGGCACCAGTTCTTAAGAGGCAGCGGGAAGAGTTTGAGCGCATGCAGAAGTCTGTGACCAGCCTGTCAACTAAGCTGGAGCAAGCTGTGCAGGTGAGGTCCTGTATTTGGTCCTTTTGTGTTTTTGTTTCTTAATATTATTTTACTGTATACATAACATTCTTCTCTTATATTGTATAGCAGCATTGTTGCGATTTTATAAAAAATAATAATAATTAAAGTTTCAAGATTGGTAGAAATGTTGCAAAACTACAGTGCAGTTTAAATATCACTTCCAAAATGATGCATCACAAAGAGTTATTCAGATCTGGACCCTGAATCTCATTTATAGTCCTTGATTTTGTAGAGATCAGTATAGATCTGCAATGGGATGGGATGCACGTGGGACCCACGGGACGTGATATGAAAACATGCAACCCGGGTCTACATTTGAGTTTCATGCGGGCGGGAGTAGAGCGATATGGGAGTGGGACAAAAACATTGTTCTCTGGACTCCCGCAAAGTTTACATTTTCCTTGAATACCTTTTAAAGTTTGTTTTATGTGGGGAACAACATATGTAGTGGGCGACCGAATGTTGGAAGTGCAATGAGCGCAATGACCTCTGACTGAGGTCGGAATAAACACAGAGCCGTACCACAAATTTCAGTGTTTCCCTATATTTCTCTCATTTGTACTGTGAAGTATTTCTATTGAGCCTGCTTAGATATTTTTAATTCAGGTCTATAGCCAAGTTAGAAACGTCGTCGGAGTGCCCACAAAATATTGCCAATGTTTCATAAATTCCTGTATGGCAACAAATACATTTGGTAACATATTTAATATTTACAAGCTAATGTATTAGAGCATTTAAAATGTGTCTGGTATTTCTGACCCAACCTTTACTCCACCAGCCTTGCATTCGGGATTCAGTGGGCGGGAGCAGGACAGACTATAACAGATGCGGGCGAGAGCGGGTGGAAATATTTTACATTTTTGTGGGAGCGGGACAGAAACTTGTGGGAGCAGGATGGATAATTAGTCCTGCGCAGACCTCTAACTTGCAGTACATTTAATTGTTGGTATTAGTGATGGACCATTTTGTATCAGATGTAACCAGTAATTACAATTTTTGGCTTGACAGGAAGTGCAGCGCTTGCAGACAGAGGCAGATGAGGCCAACAAACGGGCATCTGTAATGGAGAGGGACAATCAGAGATTTGAGGTGCAGCTGGCTGATCTGGCTCAGCAGGTGAGGGATCATGATATGTTCCATGGTTTGCTCTTTATTTACCTTAAAATACCTCTGGACCCAAATACTATAATGTGGCATTGATCTGTGGAGAATAGCTTAAGACTCGATGCCTGTGATCAGATCCTGGTTTTTGTTCAGCTTTAATAATGTTAGCATTTTTCCGTCTGGCTACCTGTTTCTTCCACAGTGGCTAAATATTTTTGTCCTCGTTATTGTCTCTCAGGTGCGAGTGCTGCTGATAGAACTGGAGGAGGCCCGTGGGAACCATGTGTTGCGTGAAGATGATGTGAGCTCAGCGGATGTCAGTAGCTCTTCAGAGGTGATCTCCCAGCACCTGCTAACGTTTCGAGGTGTGGAGGAGTTGCAGCAACAGAACCAGCGCCTGTTGATGGCCCTCAGAGAGCTTGGGGATGCACAGGAGAGAGAAGAGATAGAGGGCGAGAGCACAAAGTAAGTGAATTGCAGAGAAGTATGATGGAGTTCTTTGTTTACCAGACAATAATTGTTGAGATCAGTACAATTAGTTGAGAGAAATTCATGCAACAGTCAATGCAAAAGCCATCTATGCATTGTTAAAGCTGCAGTCAAAATTTGCCAAAAAAAAAATGCACTGACATGAGTAGGCTAGTCTGAAATGAAGTAAAATATGCCTCTGTGTGTGTACAGACACAGTGAGCTGCTAAAGAGTCTAGAGAAGGCCCAAAGTGAACTGGAGCAGCTGAGAGAGCAGCGTGCTCACCAGATGAAGCTGGCAGAGTCAGTTGTGCGCCAGCGAGACATGTACCGCATCCTGCTAGCCCAAGCCACAGGGGTCAACTTCCCTCAGCAAGGTGCGCACATGCACACTCGTATTCTTACTTTGTTGTAAAAGGGAAGATTTTCCATTTTGGGTAATTGCTTTTTGTAACCCAGGAACCACCCCTGAGGATTTTTCCCTTACCTCCACACCCCGCCGATCCCCTGCAGTCACGCCCACCACAGCCACGCCCACTGGACTCGTCACCACGGCTTTGGAGTCAGCAGAGACCGTTGAGGCCAAAGCTGCTTTAAAGCAGGTATGCCTGGAAAAATTAATTGTCTTGAATGATTGTGCTTTGTCATTTAGTAAGTGCCTAATTTCGAAAATGCTTTGAATAAAAAATTCACAGATGCAAAGTAGATGGCGAATTAAATGGGGTTATTCAAGTGAGATGGGCCATGTTCTATTGATTTGTAATATATTGGAGAAATAAATTGTAGAGTGTGGTTAGAGTGTTAAACTAATTTTGCACAGAAATATCAATCATTGTCCTATGGTTTCATTTCCTCTATCCCTTTATGCCTACCCTTTAATTCATGTCCCATTTAATTCTATAAAAATACATTAACATTATTAGAAAGAATAGTTATATAAATGCATGTCATTTTTCTCAGCTATTGTAAATAAACTGCATTGCTTGATGTGAAACTTGTTTGCTGTTACTATTGTTTATAGATATGTTTTGTTGAATTGTTTGTTGAATAGTGGTGTGTATTATGTCTTTGATAAAATCATACTATCATTGCTAATTAGGTTAATGTACAGTAGTTGATGGTTCAGGAAAAGTTCTCAAAGCAGTATGTGTAAATGTATGTGTACAGCTCCAGGAGATCTTTGTGGCTTATAAGAAGGAGAAGGCTGAGAGTGAGAAGGCTCTGGCTGGGCAGTGTGATAAGCTGCAAGATCAAGTGTCAGAGTTGCGCTCTCAGAACTCAAAAATTTCTACTCAGCTAGAGTTTGCCTCCAAACGGTGAGTGGCAAGTTCTCCAAACACATCTCATCTTAAAATGCAGTTCTGTTACAGGTTCGTGGCTCAGCGATGCTGTGTGTCTTTTTGTCAGGTATGAGATGCTGCAGGATAATGTGGACGGTTACCGAAAGGAGATTGCATCTCTGCGGGAGAAAAGCCAAAAACAGGCCACAGATATCCAGAAAAGTGAACAGACCATCCTTACCCTCACGCAAGACCTGCGTGCAGCTAATGAGAAACGAACAATGGCTGAAGTGAGTGAGTTTGTCTGTGAACACTTGGACTTTCCCCATCAATAATGCCATCTAAAATCTTATTTGATGACCGTAAAGTGCATATATATTTCAGTCTTTGTGAATTGTTGTAATGAACCCTGCATGATGAGCTGTTAATTCTGGCTGTTCTCAGACACGAGTAGAAAGTCTACGCAAAGAGAGGGATATGCTGAAGATGGTGGAGTCTGGCCTGATCCAGGAGAAAGAGTCTATTATCTCACAGCAGCGCAGTCAGAACCTTCTGCTCACCAACCTCAAATCTATTCAGGTACTGAAGCCGTCCACAATGTTCTGCCACATTCTAGAGATGATTACAAAGCACGGGTCCAAGATATGACAAGTGTGTTTTGAAAAGTTGATTCTTTTGTTTTCCAAGGCAACTCTGGAGCATTCTGAGACCGAGACAAGGCAGAGGTTGACTGCACAGGTGGAGAAGCAGGAGCGGGAGATCAGTCAGCTCCAGAAGAGGCTTGAGCACGAGGTGGAGCAGAGGCACCTGCTGTGTCGCAACCATGATGTAAGCATCATCTTACCCACATTTTTTCACTTCAGCCACTTATTTCCTATGCTGCCTACATTTATAGCCCTCTTTGGACTGCTTTTGGAATGATTTCCAACACCTTCACATCTTTAAAAGGAAACATATGTGGGGTGGCCTGGTTAGGTAGCTGCCCATGTGATCTGAAGGTCATGGGCTTTAAACCCAGGACTCCCTGTGGCACCACTGATGTACCCTTTAGCAAGATACCATCCCCACACATTGCTTCAAGGGGGCTGCATCACTGGCTAACTACTGCTTCCCTCGATGAACGCCGAGAACTATTTCCCACTCTTCAGTGTGCTGTGGTGTGTTCACGTGTGACAAATGGACACTTTGCACTACACACGTAACATTACGTTTAGCAGAAGACTTTGTGCTGTGGTTACCATTTTTGGTATTGAAATACCAAGGTCCTGCATGTTTTTAGTGTTTTCACACATTTACTCTAAATAGCATCCAGTTATTACTATACATTTTTATATTTTTTCCTGTTCTATGTGAAATTACTTCAACACCAGCCTTATAAGTTATGAGTGTTTTGGACAATCGGGTTTTGTGCCATGTGCTAGAGTCGTTATTGAAAGATTATATTTGCTGCTGTTTCCGCAGCTTCACGATTGTCCTGAATGTTAACTTGTAATCACTGATCCCAGATTCTGTGAGTTAGATGATTAGTTAGATTAAAGATTCTTGTTTTAAAGTATGAAGTTAATCCAAATTGAAATGGTTAGCAGTATTAATCTGAGGAGTTTAAATGTGGATCGCTCATCACAGATGCAGCTACTAGATGCTAGGAAACAGCTTGAGGCACAGACTGCACTGCACCAGAGGACCAGAGAGCTGTTGAATTCCACCCAGCAAGAACTCACCACCCTACAGGCACAACTGAGCAGTGCAGAGATTCGTGTGGCTTCGCCTAGCACAAACCCCAACCTCAAAGGTTAGAGATTGCATACTTTTGACCAAGGCCACTGGAAACTCTAATTTAGTTTAATATTTGTAGCTTTTCCACAGCTCTGTAAGCGACCAATCTTCTCTTCCCTGCCTGTGTTCTTCAGGACTGCAAGGTGGTGAAGGGGATATGGAGGAGTTGCATTCTCGTCTCAAGCAGGCTGAGAGCAAGGCAGATGATCTGGCTGAGAGGGTGAAGAGCAGCACCACCTCTGTTAAGGAATACAGAACGATGTGCCTCAGCCTCGAGGAGGCCCTGGAAAAAGAGAAACAGGTGACATGGGTTGAACAGACTTTGATGAGTCTGAGCTCAAGCAATCTTTATGTAAATAGTGTACAGTATCTTTAGTTACAGGACATGTTTCTAGTCCATGTCTAGGCAATTTGTCCTAAACATGTAAGGCATTACATAAGCACAACAACCTCTGGTTTCGAGAGCAGCCGCATATAGTTTACAATTGTGTGGTGTAATGTGGTGTAAAAAAACTAAGAAAAGCCTAAAAATGTCTATTTTTATAGTGCAAACTAGGGATGCACCGATAACACTTTTTTTGAAGACGAGTACGAGTACTTGCATTTTAGTACTCGCCGATACCGAGTACTTAATAAAAACATTATTTAAATGAACAAGTAA
>JBBKCR010068932.1:0-10176 GCA_037577295.1 Ladigesia roloffi | reverse complement strand
AATGAGAATTTTTATTCAATCCGAGCACGGATATTAACAAATATTAATCGTGTGATACTCGTACTCGGCCAAAGTGCTGTATCCGTACCGGATACTCGTTTCAGCCGAGTATCCGGCTCATCCCTAGTAAGCAGTAACTTGTGAATACTGACCTTCTGATTCCTAACCCCCGGGTCACTATCTGCAGCAAGTCACGGTTGTTTCTCAATTGTCACCGTTCGTCTCTATTGTATACTGGCCTTTATCCTGTCAAATGCCTGTTCATCTTTATAATTTAATCATATTTTATGTTCTGCAGCTCTCGCGCGAGATCTTTTTAAGAATGTGTGGCCTTTCTAATACAGCCTGATCATATCCTGCATTGTCAGTTGTATTAGGAACAGTTGCTATTCATTTTTTCCCTCCCAATTCACAGTAAAATCACAGACACTCTGCTTTTAACCAGTTTCCAGACCAGTTATTGATGTCTTTCCCTTTTTAGTGTCGCTACTAAAGAAGGAAACACATCCGCTGGCCAGTGCTTCACTTGGTGAATGGGTAAAACGCAAAGAAAAAAATTCACTATGTTCACCCTCTGGTAAGGTGTCTTCACGCGTGACTAAAAGGGACCAACTTACTTTACAGAACTATAGTCCGTGGAGCTGTGTTTGTGACTTCCTGTCGCACATCCCGCAGTAATGAACCTTCTTCAAAGATCTTTTCCTCTTGATCCAACACTGAGGCCGGTGAGTCCAGCTCAGCATTTTTCATTCACGCTCCAGTGGATGCCAGGTGCCTAATTGGAACGCACACTAAGTTACACCTGTTTGGTATTGAAGATATGCAGGCTTTATGTTTCTCCGTCCATTAATTTTCTTAAAAGTTCATGCTACAATACTCCAACTAGCGTTTTTTTCATCCAAAAGTGATTATCTAGCCACCCTGCATGACCTTAGCTGGAGGATAATTGGTCCACTAGCAGGACCACGTGGCCCCGGAGCTGAGAGGAGAGGAGATGAGAGAAAAGGAGGGGGCCGCAGCAGTAGTGGTGGTCTTCAGAGGCGTGTAGAGCTGCACGACTCTTTCTCAGAAACACAGGCTGACGATTTTTGTGCGAAGCTGGAGCCGAGCGTGCAGTACCCGCCTCAGTACCAGTGGACCGGTACCGAGAGGCAGCCGCCCCCCTGGACCGATGAGCTGGCTGAGATGTCCCGCCACATATACACCCGACACGGGATAGGAGATGGTGCTCAGAAGCCTGTCTTCCAGGTAAAGACTGAGAAGGTGGGCTCTGTTTGCTGGGTTTTTCAGGTGCTGTGTGTCCTGGCAGTACCGCATTGACTTCATTTCTGACTTCTGAGGGTTTTTCTTTAATCTTCCGAATTTAGTCTTTTCATCTTAAAATTTTTATCTGACATTTTTATTTCTGATTTCTGTGTTACCTCATATCTAACCTATTTTTCGTTTTATCTTACTTTTATCTTACCATTTCGTTTCTGACCTTTGTTTGTTTTTTAGCTAAATTTCTTTGAATCTTCCCTTTTTATTTCTGACTTCTGGGTTAAGGGAATTTGACCTTTTTTCGTTTCATCTTGCCGTGTTCTATCTTTACCTTTTTATTATCCCCATTTTTATCAGCCCTGTGTGTGTGTAGTCCACTCTCCTCCGCTGCTCTTTTCAGTGCCCAGGTCTGCAACTCTGCACCTCATTGATTCGGAACATGACCTGGAATAAATCTAAGCATGTACTTTCAGCCCTATTGACATTTAATTAGACTGCTTAATAATTGATGATTTTAATTTTTTCCTATGAAACATATTTCAGGAGGTGAGCTGTCCTCAGCAGGGATGACCTAGTTTTATACCCCCCCTCCCCAGTTGACCACTGGATTTGCTGGTAGAATATTTATTTATTACCAGCCTGTAGGACTAGGATTACTATGGATTATTGGGTGAGGAAAAGAAGGCAAGAGGCTGCAGTGGTGTCAGGGTAGTGCGCTCTGTATAGCCCGAGGAGGACACAAGACAAACTGCATTTGACTGCACTGCATCCAGCTCCACTGAAGGACAGTGCATCCCCCTATCCACACAGCCCAGCATCCCAGTGACAGAATAATGTTCGGTTCCCCAGGGCTGCTGTGACACGTATATCCTTTTACCTCTGCAGCTGGGTGACATTTATGTGTCATTTAACACCCTTGACAGATCAAAATGAAACTCAGCTGTTTATTTAGCTCTGTGTTCAGATTTAACTACACATGCAAAAACTACATGTATTAACAGTAGTAGCAGAAGGGAAACGGAAATTTGGGTTTAGTACTGTTGGACTTTTAGGGTTCCACTAATGTGGGAATTCTGAGTAGATGGCAATATCTGAAATAAATATTTTTGTACCTATCTGTTGATTTGGATATATGTACATTCATATTAGCATTCATATGTTGGAAAAATTGGCTCTAAAATCACATTTATGAAATAATCTGCCATAATTCATGCTTAGTGCCTGCAGAGTTGCAGACCTGAGCACTAAATGTGAATATATATTTATAGCTAGATATTTAGATAGATAGATATAGGTAGATAGATAGATGTATATAAGGGGTGCACAAGGGACATGCTTTAACAAACTGTAACTATACCAGTTCTGCTGATAGTGTTGTGCCTTATTGCAGGGCTGTCAGTGCATGAAGGTGCCCTTGTTGTGCCCAGAAGGAGAAAGAGGGGTGATAAATGGTTTGTGCTTGTTCTGCAGGTGAACAGGGGTACCTATTCCCGTCGCAGCCGACTCAAGAGGTCCGATGGCAGCACTACCTCCACTAGCTTCATCCTCCGGCAGGTAAGAGGATTTTAAGCAGAGAATCTCAAGCAGAACACACATAGGGCTTTAAAACTGCTGTGTATTACAATACATTCGTACATTGCTCTGTAATGCAGTCTGCAGTCTTGTTGGCAGTAGTTGTTGTGTTAGAATGAGGCAGAGAGCTGACAGAGAGAGTGCTGAAGTTGCAGCTGTCTCAGAGCTGATCGATCCAAGAAGGTCTCAAAAAAGAATAAAGCTTTGTCGGATATTTTAGTTTCATATTCCATCATACCAGCAGTGCTTTATATCTGTGTTTTTTCTCAAAATTTGTTGTCATATTGCGATCTAGTGAAGCCTGAGGTAACTAGAAGAATGCTAAGCCTGACTTTATGTGAATAAAAAGATGTGGAAATTTTCATCCAGTGATATTGCAATTGGTATTTTATTCTCTGTGGCATGTGGTTCTTAAAATGAGTAGATGTTTTGTGAGGGTATTGCATCTATAGGCACTTCACATTTCAGCTTAGTTGTTTTTAGTGGGTTCTTTAGACATCTTCATTTTTTATAAACTACATTATGATTTACCATCCTCACAAATATAGTTAATAGAGTAAGTTGTTCAGCTGTATCTTTCCCTATTATAAGTTTAATCCATAAACTAGAGCTTCAAGATGATGTCGGAATCCTTTTTGGATCAGCAAATAATTGCCTAAATATATTCCAATCTATAATATCATCATATTTGATGATGCATTTATTGCAGAATACATTTTATAAAATATATTGAAAAGAATTTCAAAATGTTCCAGTATCCGTGGATATGAATAAACACATTGGTTATTCTTGAGCAGAGATAAAGCGAACTGAATCGTAACATATTTTTCATCCTAAATGTTTGCCAGGGCCATGGAAAGGCTTTAGGATAGTTTTGTACATCAGATGCAGAATCATTTAAAACAGAATCATGATCCTTCATTTCTACTTCCCTACAAAGTCACTGAATCTGTGAGTTTCAAAATAGCTTCCAAAACCAAAAGCACAGGTTTTTAAATACAAAGGACATACTTTTTTTGTTAGCTCTCTGCTTGCTTTTCGCTGCTCTCAGGAATGTTTGCCATGCTCTGATCTGATTTTAAACAATCTGTTGCTGTCATCAGCCTTGCATTTATTCTCAAGCGTTATTTGTAACTCAGGGATATGGTTCATGATTTTGAGAAGGGCACACTACAAAGATCACATTAGTAATGGCTCAGTAATGTGCGAGTGGGCTGTTAATGGTAATTATAAGCCTAGCTCATGCGTCAAAAAAGAATAGAGCTGCAGAAATGAATGTCTTTGCATTGTTTGTGAGCGTAAGAGGTGAGAGCACTGAACAAGTGTGTTTTTTACACTCTGGTGAATCACTGTTCTTCATGTGGTCCGACAAAACACAGATGTTAGAGCTCTTCAGCTACTCTACCTGTGGTTTATTTGTTAAATAGGGAAAACAGAAAACCCTACACCAACGGATAGAGAGTGTTTGTATTGGTACAGTGTGTACATTTCGATGCATAAGCTGATGGCGCCATTCCCTTTAAAGCTTTAGAGCCAGCACTGCTCTAGACTGATATTCTTGTGGATTGATGACTTGGGTTTCCAGGAAACCGATGACTACCACTTCTCTGTCATCAGCTGAATATAATTACAGGTTCTCGCCCATCCTGTACCAACTGCTCTGTGTCATACCACGAGGTATATGAAAGAAAAGCTGGCGCATTTGTGACTGATCAGTGTGAAATGGGTCACAGTGGAGTCTTGGAAAAATGGACTGTAAGCCCCCCACTAGCGGATACTGAAGGGGGCTGATGGAGTGCTCCTAAGGGAATCAATGCCCTTAATGTCTGTCTCTGTGTCAGCTACAGCAAGCATTCACTTCACCATCCCTCATGCATCTTTGATGAAAGGCAGCAGCACAGAAGCTCCTAAACGTCCGCTCTGCCGCTCTTTGACTAATGTGAATGTTCTAATGGTGTCAGATCGTTACGGCATGAAGGCACAAACCACTGTGCCCACCATACTGTCCAAATAGAACGGTTACCATGGCTGCTCAAGACGGGCTATTGAGGAAGAAACAAGGCACACACCTGCATATGCAGCTGTTTTCAGTGCTGAGTCGTCTCCTAGAAAAGCCGTATGATCTGCCATTATACATTCTACATGAGCACCACTTTCGCCAAGGCCTGCTGTATTTGAAGATTTTTTAAAAGATATATATTACTGATTATATCTTTTATAGATACTTACTATGTAGGTCTGTGTACTGCTGGGCTGTGTAGGTTGTGTGGTAGTAAGGGAGCCCATAAAATTGGAAGGTTGTGAGTTTGAATCCCAGGACTGCTGAGGTACCCTTGAGAAAAGTACCGTCCCCACACACTGCTCCCCAGGTGCCATTGTTGAGTGCTTCACTTAAGTGAATGGGTTAAATGAAAAGGACTGAAGCAGTTTCCTCCAGGATCAATATAGTATATACAATAAAAAACAAATAAAGAAATAAGACAAACATTTTCAGCAACTTTATTAAATTTTCAAAATGTGTAAAACAGAATTCAATGTCACCTTCCACTGAAGCTTTGCCCCCCCACTCACACTGAAGTGATGAAGAGTGTTATTACTGTAGTCTGTTGCAAAGCTAGTTGAGTGGAGTCTGTGAAGAAGTGATTAAACATGGTGCTGTTTCTGGCTGAAGAGGATTTATCATTGCAGGTTTCTGGTTCATCCAGATGTCCAAAAGAAATGGCTGATGTTTATTCCTAATGTCCTGTGAAAAGCTGCTTCAATACATTTCAGCCTGGGCTAATTTTGTGAGCATAATGTACCTCGTTTCAATTGCCAAGAGGTCAGCCATTAACAAGTCAGTACATTTCAGAGCATTTCCGTCTTAAAGACCCAGTAACCTAAACATCTTTTTAGTCCTTCAGAAAATGTTTGCATAAAACCTATTAATGGCTGGTGCAGTGCATAAAACCATGCAAACATTGTAAATCCTCTTAGAAATGCAGATAAGTGCAAGAAAATGTGGAATATAGGCCCTTTGAATCTAGGTTCCTGTAGAATCTTGGGAGTTTCCTATTTTGATGCTTGCAGTTTTATTTTTGGCAGGAGAAGCATTTTGTAAGCCAGGGCTGGACCCTATTTTTCATATTCATCTGCATGCATGATTGGAAGTAGAGCACAGATCATTTAAGCTACTGGTTTGAACTAAAAACCTCAGAGCCACAGATATGTCCATTGGGGATTTTAATTCAGGGTCAAATTTTGCATGTTTATTTTAACCTAAAAAATTATAAATTACTTTCAGTTAACCTGACAGTTGCCTTTATTTAAATGATGCAATGATTTACATGGCAAAATATATATTAGAACCTTTGCAGAAGCTCCATGCCAATGTGCTTCATTTCAGATTTCCGGTCTTTTTAGTCCTGTTCTATAAACTTAAATCCACTCCAATAATTTTCTGTGGGTTATGTGGTGCTGTGTTGACGCAGTGGAAAACTCAGATCCTGTGAAATGACTCAACCATTGAACTGCATCCATGGAAACTAATAGACAGCTCTTCACTTCACAGGTGTGTAGTTGTGTAACTTGGTAATTGACCAGGACTGTACTTCAGGTTTTAGATCATAACTTAGCCTTTTGTTTCGCAGTGCACCTGCCTCCTTTCATTATTTCATTATTTTAATTTTTTTAAATTGGTCTTTTTAATGACCATCTTCTACACAGCATTTTTAGGCCCCAAATTAATGCTAAGAAGTCCTGCATAGCCAAAATAAAACCCCACAAAGGGATCTAGAAATAATTCAAGGCTTTATCACTGGCAGCTCTCGCTGTGTTCTCAGTGGTGGGATTGAAGGAGGCTTCAAACATAAGCCCATCTTTGCTGAACGGTCTATAAAACACTTCACAAATGAAAGAAGATATCCAAGTGTGATTAACACCTGCTGTGATTAAGGTTAAAGCCAAAATCTGTTGGTAAAAGATGTTTATATATAGAAGCCTCGAGTGAATTGGCTTATTTCTCATTTTAGGGTCATGATATAGAACCCTCAGTCAGTACCAACACACATCCAATATATTTCAAATTTAAATGAATTTCTTTGCTTATATAAACGTTTCAGGGTTTGGGCTAGGCTCCATACTTCCAGTGAAGAGTTCAGTGTGGAACAGAGCCCTGACCTCAGCCTCATCCAGCATCTTTGGGAGCCTGGCCTTCTCATTTATCATTAGCGTCTTACCTCACCAATGCGCTACAGAATGAATGCACATGAATTCTCACACAAACACTAGGAAGAGTAGAAGCTTTTACATCTGCAAAGGGGGGACCAAATCCATATTAAACTCTATCATTAAATTCCCTGTTGGTGTAATGGTCAGGTGTCTCAATACTTTTGTACATATTGTGTATCTAAAAATCTTGCTCAAACTGCTCAAATACCCCATCTGTGCCTCATATTAGTATCTGGATGTTAATCAGATCAGATTTTAACCATATTCATTTCCACTTTGAAAGTCCATCATTATATGATGAGTAATCTGCAAATCAGTTCATATACAGCAGCCATCTGCCTTGTTCTCCTTTGATTTTTGCTATTTTAAAAAGAAAAACACAATTTTATAAATGTAATGAAGTGAGATAGTGAGTAATACCAAGATGATGTAAAGTTGATCACACACGCATTTTATTTAAGACAACCATTTTGACAATTGTAGGCTACCCATTTAAACTCAAAAGAAAATCTGAGAGCTGCTTCTTTTAACCAAGGAACAGTTTAGGATGGATTTTGTCAGTTGAACATGGCGGAGTCTGCATTTACACTGTTATTACATCTGGCTAAAATGTGTCTCACCCCATGAAGTGAAGTGGTTTGAGTAAACAGATTTAAATATGTTTAAAATGTGCTTTGTGTGTGTCTACACCTGCATTTGCATGTGGGTATCCAATAAAACAATAAAGGACATGAAACAACCAGGTGGAAATGGGCTCAAACACAGGCGGAAATACATAAATAACAGCATGACATTACACAGTGTGAGGATGTGCTATTTCAGACTATGTTTGCTGCAGGACTGGAACTGGGTATCTGGTATTGGAATCATAAATCAGCAAGGCTCAGCAGATATATCTGTGTGTCCCGCTTTCCATTGTGTATTGAAACTGACTAAAAAAAGATGAAATGACTGATCAGAGTTATGAGTTAAAGTGCTGTTTTAAGCTTCGGCAGAGACTGTTGTTCCTGTTGATGTGGACTGATGTGGAGTCTCTCAGTAAATCTTCCAGCAAAATCTAACTCTGCTGACTCTTCACTGTACTACCCCTTTAGCCATCGATGGTTAATCTATGATTATGTTCTTACATGAAGGCCTTCACTTATTAGCTGTCCCCACAGAGGCTATCTTTTCCCTCTCTCTGGGTCAACCAAAGGAACATGGGTTCCCCTTTTGAGTCTTGATTCCTCCCAAAGTTTCTTCTTAAGGGAATTTGTCCTCGACTCTTTTGCCTTTAACGTGCTCACTAGGGGCTCTGATCCGGATTCTGTAAAGTTGCTTTTTGGCAAATTCGGTTGCAAAAAACACTAGATAAATAAAATGTAACTAAACTGATATTAGTTTTTGATGTTGTTCTTGAAGAGGTTGAGGAAAAGGAAACACACTCCTCTCTAGTCCAGTGGTCTGGGAAATGCTGTAATGGATCTGTGTATTACACTGTATCCACACTACTGCTGAAGTCCCATCACAGATGCACTTTTTCTGCTAAACATTAGAGGGCACTTGTGTTCCACTGATCTTGTTGGGTCTACAGACAGAGAGGGTAATTAGCAGCAGCAGCCCCAATAGATTATTTCAGCATAATTACAGGACAAGGTAGAACAGATCCATCATGACTAAATTAAATGATGAGTATGAACAAAAATAGAATTACAGAATATAACACAGCCAGAATTGAAAGAGGATGTATTAGTCATCTCCCAGACAAAATAGGAACAATTCTGGTGCTGTGCATACACCTGTGCGTATAATATGGAGATAACACAATAATGCTTTAAGTCATGCCTAATAGATTATATTTTGCATTTAGACTCTAGTTACTGAAATGAGAAGCAGCTGGTTACATATGCCTTTGAAAACTGCTTTAGAAGAGACTGGCATCAATTTATTTGACTTACTCCCTGAGATGGGGTTGGTATGTTAATGTCGCACTGTTTTCAAGGTATTGACACTCATAGTGGAAGAAGAAAAACTGTTTATTAATTAGGCTGTCGTTTGTTTTTCTCTTTTTCACATGTCCCAAAAGCTGATGTGCAGTGGTGATGATGTAATGTGATGATGGTGATTGAGAGGATTAGATTAGTAACTTTGATACTTGAGACACCACAAGATGTCTCTGTGCAATATAGTGCGGGTGCGAGTGCACACATAAGGGAGCAAGACTCCTCAAACTAGAGGCAGAAGGAGAAGTGGGAGGACTGAGAAAAGGGAGGGGCAGAGGGAGCAAAAAATAGCCAGGGTGAGAAAAATACAGGAAACGAGCCCCCAGTGGTCGAGTGGTGGATGGCTAAAGACCCCTTTTACTTCTTCCAGCTCCTCCTTGTTCACCATCAAGGGGAGAGACCACTTACCCATTCTGACTGGAGCTCCAGCCAGCCAATCAGCAGCCTGCCCCCTCTGCGCTGTCATCAGTGCTGTGATTTGAGGAAAGCTCTCCTGCACTGCATGTGTGTGTATGTGTGGTGTGTTTGTGTTTGTGTAGAAGGCTGATAAAATGCCAGGTCTCTGTTGCCTCTGGGGAGAGTCTTATTGCCTTATGATGTGAAAAGGATCAGGATTGATGCTCATGAGCCCATCTCAGTGACAGCACACTCTGGATAGAAGAAGGACCACTGAGGGGACCGCTGTCTCTTTCTGGCATCTTTGCTTTGGTGGTCATTGCTGCTTGGACGGAGACTGTATCCCCCAACCCCCACTTAATCTTTACTCTTCTCCATTAGTCTGCTTTCACCAAGAAGCTCTCCTGGGAATATCATAGCTCCATGTACGACAATTTGTACCTGCATGGCTTTGAAGACTCGGAGGCGGTAAGTAAGAGACCGTGGCGGGGACAGGGGTGGACAGTCATGATCCGTGTCTGTGCAGATGAGTTTGAGATGGCAGAGGGTTTGCTTTGGTTGCATGGTAGGAGAACATGCAGATGATCACACACAACAGTGCATGCATCCCAAGGCAAAGCTGGTTGAAGGAATTCAGCATGCAGATGTGGTTGTGTTGGGAGTGTGGAACAACATTGTGTGTGTTTGTGTGTGTTTGTGTGTTTGTGTGTTTGTGTGTTTGTGTGTTTGTGTGTGTGTGTGTGTGTGTGTGTGTGTG